>JBAMJV010009335.1:0-25699 GCA_037951105.1 Echinarachnius parma
CCTAGAGTATTCAATGAGATTGCCCCCCCCCAAAAAAAAAAAAAGAAAGAAAAGAAGCTAAGTAACAGTACATAAAATGTGAAAATTAGCTTTTTATCAACTACCAATGAAGGAATGGAAGTAAAGGAATATATAACAACTTATTTGTTAATGCAAAGATTTGGATCAAAACTGATGCGAGCCCCATTGTCAGTGCATATTCAGCTGTGTAGAGAGAAGAAGGGGTACTAACAACGGCGCGCGCATTGAACTTATAACTCGATGATATGACCAAGGCAGGTAATTAAGTGTGATTACAAAATTGACACAAATGGGAACCTGACATGGTCTCACTGAAGACATCCTAAATCAAAAACTACTCGATCAAAATTACTGTTGTTGGTATCATTTTCTATGTAAAATATCATATCCCGTGAACCTAGCCATCATGTGTCTTTATTATGCCAAGTACCCCGTTCCATTTTTGGAGGCCACCCTGTATTATGACACAAAGAACCAAGTAGCTTTCAATCTGACTCATGTGTTAGGGGGGTATAAATGTAGCGAAAGCTACAGAAGGGGGCTAGTCCTTTGGTAACTCGTGTGAATAACTTTCCCTTCTCCATTATATAAATAACGAACGCCTGACTAGAAGGCAGAAGGTACCATTTTAAAAGTTTTTTTGTATGAACCGGTCTAAGTTCGAACCCGGGACCTTCCGTGTTTGAGGCGGACACTCTAACCGCTTATCCACCATGCTTGGTCTAGGGTTCATTCCTTATTTGTGTCCAATTGAGACGCGTCTTCCAATAATTATGCCGCTTTCTATAAACGTACATTCATATAGAAAGTCCAGCATCACGTGTCAGTCAGCACACTGGAGGCGACGGGCTTTAGTCACCTGATCGAGCAGCTTTCATCGGTCGGTGTGTTTGGAGACCTTAATATGACGTACATTCCACCTGTCATGATCATGGCCTACAGCGACTGTCCGGAGGTGAGACTGACCATGAGGTCATATCGAATTCATGAGACTAATTAATCATGATATCTTAGAATGAATATAATGAATAGAATTAATCTGAATTGTGATCAAACGTTCGAAATGGATGTATAATAATGCATTAACACAAAAGGTGCACTTTCAAATAAGAAAATTGGGTTTTCCCAGGATTTTAATCTGAGACCTCTGGATTGCAAAACCAGTGTTCTTTTCAATGTTCGTGATTAATCTAATATTAACCTGACATGAACCCTAGAGATAAACCTTTGGAAATGTATACAAATTGAACATTGTTCGTTTATTATACCCTTGGCTTTCAGAACATAATTATATTTGAGGAGCATTCACTCAACTATTAAAGGGATCTAGTAACTTTGTTGACATGTGCAAAAAGTGATGAGTGGTTGATACAATATATATTGGTATCATCGGATATGTCCACTGGGTATTGTGTGAAAGTTTCAAGTTAAATGGACGTTATATGGCCGAGTAATAAGCAAAAATGCAAAAGTCATTACACTCAAATTGTACACGGTTTTGACGATCCATTGGATAATTTAATATCTGAAGACTTAAATCGTAAATATCTTTTTAACGATAGGGAAATTCAAAAAACGAAACCTGTCCCATGCTTTTATTGTTAATACGAATCCAACGAGGTATGAGGGTACCGCTAGAATTCCAATTGGATTTGGAGGATTTTGACAATGTTACTAAGTCCCTTTAAATGCTTACTTGTTTTCAATACACACTCACGTGTGTTTATGTATATTTTATGCAAAAGTCATTTAAAATGATGTCGTTATATACGGTTTCAACAGCCGAGGATGTCATCGGTTTGATTCGAGAACGTCTTCGGATTTGTGTGTGTTACAACTTGACGAGTGTTTTTTTTTTAGATTTTCGTCATCGGTTGGTACACACACACACGCACACACACAAATACTTACCCAGGCATACTTGTGGGCACCCGACTTGTGGGGTACTTGCGCTACTACAGGCTGAAGGAGTGCTACTGCAAACAGTTTTTTTTCTTCACAAAATCTTTGCACCGAAAAAAGGCAACCTTCTGAGTGCGTGGGAGGGTAGGGGTGTGTCTAGAAAAAAAAATCCTCAAGTATCGCTTATGGGGCACAGTCACAAGATTTTGTCACATAACTCTTTGAAGCTAAATACGCCGATTTAAGGCTATTCCTTAGTGGGGTCCATGATTTATTCCCCACAAGGAAAAAAATACCCCACAAGTATATAATTGTACCCACACGAGACCCCACAAGAATGCCGGCGTGAGAAAATGCACACACACAGACACACACACACACACACACACACACACACACACTCACACGCACACACACACACACACACATGCACACGCGCGCACATACAAACACAAACATCCAGTCACACACAAACATGCACACAAACGCACACATACACAAGTAACAACAAAAATGTCATAGTTCATTCAAGTGTACGGATTCTTTCCACTCAACAGGTGATGAGAGAGGCTTCTTTCATGGCACGTGGAATGGCTGATCTATCGAACGTCCTCGGGGCCGGAGATGCAGTGCCGAGACTCGAACTCGTGACCCTGTCGGGAGATGCGGTCCAGCTGGCAGATCTACACGTGAACAAAGACCGCCCCATGATGATCATGGCATCATCAATCTCCTGACCCCCGCTTAAGGTAGATTGGTCGTGATGATATTGATAGTAATGATAATGATACGTGTAATATTCTACTAATACTGATTAGAAAATGATAGTAATATTATACTTCTAATAATGTTGGTGCTAATGATAAATAAATTAGCAAGGATGATTCATTAGGAATTAGTTATGTTAAAAGGCATTGTAAAACGTGTACGGCAGGGGCGTCGATCACGGGGGGGGGGGGGATGGGGGGGGGGGGGGGGGATATATCCCCCCCAATATTTCAGGTGGGGGGATAATAATAAATAATAATAGCCGTTTCTTATATGGCGCAATCTTACAATTAAGTCTCAGTGCGCATAAATGAAAGAGAGAGAGAAATAGAAGCGTATTTAAGCAAAGATAAAATAGTAAAAACTTACAATTCATTAACAAACAAAAAAGCCTTTAAATTGGCTCGAAATTGATGCTCTGTATCAGATTGTCTAATATGGTAAGGAAGTTTGTTCCAGAGCATAGGTGCAGCAAACTGGAAAGACCGCTGACCGTATGTCTTAGTTTTAACAGAATACTGAACTAAAAGATTCTTTGAACTTGATCGAAGGACTCTAGACGATTTATACAAACTAATAAGTTCTTGAATATAATCAGGGATGGCCTGTATTATCATCCCCCCCCCAATATTTGGGGTTCAAAAATATATAATAACATTAGAATTAAGAAGCATTGCCCCCTCTCATGAATGGAAGTTGTTACTATAGTCTTCTTTAAATCACTTTTTGATAATGCTAATCCAAAATTGTCCGGGGCTGCGCCCCTGGAACCCCCATTAAGGTTATTTGACCCAGTCCCAGCCCTGTACTCATTATAGTAGTTTTATTCAGGACTTCTCTCTTGGCAAACTTTCAGGCGATCCTGGCCCACTGTGCGTCTGCGCTTCGCTCACTAAAATTTAGCTAACTATTCAATAGATAATTGTATCTCTGGATATTACAAATCCCAAGGCTTCCGGGGGCTTCGCCCCCTGGACCCCCAATAAGCTTTCCAATGTGGGTATCCCTTGACTTATTCTATTCAGGGTTCCATCAGGATGATTGCAATCGACTGAGTATTTATCTATCAGACTAAAATTCATCCATATTTGGACAGTGCCCTCATCATAGCAGGAGCTTGCAATGTGCACTTAATATTCTTCCAATCTCTAAAACAGCTAAATTAAAAGCCAATTAACTAAATAATAGTTAACTCTATATTTACATATAGACAACATATTTATATCTGGATATTACAAATCCCAAAGCTTCCGGGGGCTCCGCCCCCTGGACCCCCAATAAGCTTCCCAATATGGGTATCCCATGACTGATGCTATTCATGGTTCCATCAGAATGCTTGCAAATATGTATCTATCAGGCTAAAGTTCATATTGGACAAAGCCCAGCTCATAACATGATGCTTGCAATGTACACTTAATAATCTTCCAATTTATAAACAGCTGAATTCAAAAGCTTAAGGGCCCCCTAACCCCCCCCCTCCCCCCCCCCCCCCCCCTCAGCCATAAAAACCCGGGCATGCTGCTGGTTTGTCGCTTCGCTCCCTCGCCAGAGATGGTCAAAATGACGAATCATCCCCCCCAATGGCGAGAAGAAATCGACGCCCTTGGTGTACGGTATATGTTGGACATCGTTGCTAACATCTCGCTCCCGATAACCAGTTCAGCTGGTTACGGCATCTCGCTCCCGATACCAGTTCAGCTGGTTACGGCGGGACTTTTAAAGCTGTACTGGGCTAACGTATTACCACTGAGGTTAATAGTCATTTTGAGCCCACCGAGGTAATAGATTGCCTATCACAATCAAGCACATTCGTTAGTTGTTTTATATCACTCATCAATATCACGGATTGTGTTCAGCTCATAGCAAAATAAGTGAAAATCTCTTAAATATTTCATAAAATCGCTTGTAAATTTTGATATAAAAATCAATCGACATTAATGAGCCTCCAGAACCACGGCGCATCTAATACGCTTAAAGTCATTGTTATTTTGCGCATACAATCACACAGACGCAAAACTGAGTGCGCACGAACGCGCTGACAGTTGCGCACATACGCGATGAATGCGTCCTAGCGCGCCCACGGATGTGCTTATTGGCTGTCTTGGCGTTCTTCTTCCTAGGGTGTTAGTTTTTACCAACAAGGGCAATCACGTGACTAGAACGTGTGCGCCATAGAGTACTGCACACATTTGATCTCGTGTGCATTTTGCTAAAACACATGATCTATGGGACGAACGCGTAACGAACTTTTAGTGTTAGTATACAACTAACGAATGGGCTTCTTGTGATAGTCAAATCTATTACCGAGGTGGGCTCAAAATGATTATTACCCGAAGCGTAGCTGAGGGTAATAGTCATTTTGAGCCCACCGAGGTAATAGATTGCCTATCACAATCAAGCACATTCGTTAGTTGTTTTATATCACTCATCAATATCAGTGATTGTGTTCAGCTTATAGCAAAATAAGTGAAAATCTCTTGAATATTTCATAAAATCGCTTGTAAATTTTGATATGAAAATCAATCGACATTAATGAAGCCAGATGAGCCTCCAGAACCTGGGCGCATCTAATACGCTTAAAGTCATTGTTATTTTGCGCATACAATCACAAAGACGCAAAACTGAGTGCGCACCAACGCGCTGGCAGTTGCGCACATACGCGATGAATGCGTGCTAGCGCTCCCACTGATGTGCTTATTGGCTGTCTTGGCGTTCTTCTTCCCAGGGTGTTAGTTTTTACCAGCAATGTCAATCACGTGACTAGAACGTGTGCGCCATAGAGTACTGCACAAATTTGATCGCGTGTGCATTTTGCTTAAACACATGATCTATGGGACGAACGCGTAACGAACTTTTAGTGTTAATTTTTTGCTAACAGCCCGGTCACATGTTTGCGCGGGGATTGCGCGTGTTGTCCAAAACTATCATTTGTCAAATACAATGGTAAAACGATCTTATGAGGGATATAATTTTTGCTAACAAGCCCGGTCACGTGATTGCGCGGGGATCGCGCGTGTTGTCCAAATTTGTCAAATACAATGGTAAAACGATCTCATGAGGGATATAATATAAAATATATAGAGATATTAGCTAAATATAAATCTAAAATCATTAAATGTATACTTGAAATGACACATAACTGACACTACCCATTGAGCAAAGAAGGAAATATGATGTACTGTTCAGATCTATTTTGTATTTCTTACAAAAATATTATCCCCAATTTCGATATTGTACATTCCTAAAAGCCCTTGCTAAATGCACAATGTGGCAATAATTGTATGCATCCTTTGATTATTTCTTATTTGCATACACAAGGCCTGTGTAGTAGGTGGCACGCTGGCATCACTCGCCCGCGACTACCGAGGCCAGGTCGATTTCCTCGCCGTGTACCTCTCCGAGGCGCACTCCGATGACGGGTTCAGGCAAGGGGGGAATCTCAGCTTCCTGAAACAGCATACCTCGCTCCAGGAACGCATTTCTGCTGCAAGGTATTATGTGTCTTACCCCTTCTGAGTCTTACTCTCAATAAAGCAGCATATATACCACGCTCCAGGAACGCATTTCTGCTGCAAGGTTTTTTGTGTTTCAACCTTACCCCTTCTGAGTCTTACTCTCCTTAAAGCAGCATATATACCACGCTCCAGGAACGCATTTATTCTGCAAGGTATTTTGTGTTTCAACCTAACCACTTCTGAGTCTTACTCTCCTTAAAGCAGCATATATACCACGCTCCAGGAACGCATTTATTCTGCAAGGTATTTTGTGTTTCAACCTTACCCCTTCTGCGTCTTACTCTCCTTAAAGCAGCATATATACCACGCTCCAGGAACGCATTTATTCTGCAAGGTATTTTGTATTTCAACCTAACCCCCTCTGAGTCTTACTCTCCTTAAAGCAGCATATATACCACGCTCCAGGGAAGCATTTATTCTGCAAGGTATTTTGTGTTTCAACCTAACCCATTCTGAGTCTTACTATCCTTAAAGCAGCATATACCACGCTCCAGGAACGAATTTATTCTGCAAGGTATTTTGTGTTTCAACCTAACCCCTTCTGAGTCTTACTCTCCTTAACTCTTAGCGTGCCATGAGCGTGCATGCACGCACAATAGAGTACTTGACCATGTCCATTGTACTGTGCAGTGGCATATTGTATACATAAGAGGCTCTGTTGTATGTACGCCCCCTTACATAAGTGGCTCTATTGTATGTGCGCCCCCTTATCTGCAGGCTTGGGGTATTTGCCTTTCAATAGAATTCCTTTCAAGCCCCCCTTCCAATTAATGTGGCAGGCTAAAGGTTAAAGCAGCATATATACCACGCTCTATGAGCGCATTTATGTTGCAAGGTGTGTATGTTAGCTAATTTTCAGTAAATTATGTTTGTACTTGGTTCATACACACTGATGACCAATTGCGACATGCAACTATGTCAAGCTGGGTCACATATTCATCCGATTCTCATCTTCATGTTTTCCAAGTTCTTCTTCTGAGTCTTCTTTTTTTTTAACCCTATTTGGGCCGGGGTTTCCTAGCTCACAGGATCAACTCGGCATCAGATATTAAGGTCCGGTCAAAAGGGAGTCTAATGACTTGTATTTTGGTTCGGTTTTGTGCCAATGTATTCGTATTATATGAATACTTCGAATGTGTTCACACGATTTTTCATTAAGCTTTTCTTCTATACATTACAATACGAATTACATTTTGGTTAGGCTGAGTCAATTACTGCATTTAGCCTAAATGTTTTTCCACTTTTTTTTACATAATGAAGTGACATACTTTGTTATATTTCAATCGCAGGGATCTTCTCCGCATCGATGCCGAGGCCCACTCATCATGCATGACGAGTGACGTCAAAGACACGTCTAAGTTCCGCCTTGTCGTGGATACCATGGACAACCTGTTTTCCAGGACGTTTGCGGCGCATCCCGATCGAGTTGTCTTTGTGCGTGACGGGAAAGTCGCGCACGTTGGGAGCACTGTGGTCAAACAGATGAGGGATCCTACGCGGCTCATGACGCACGAGGCACGTGATTGGCTGGTGGAGAATTTAGGCGCAAAGCTTGGCAGCTGTTAGATAACTTAATGAAGCCTTATCTATCTTGGCATTTCACGCGATAAATTTAGTAACCAAAACCATACAATAGTTTTAACTTCACCATACTCGAAAGGTAAAACGAATTACAACTGACTAAGTAAATTAAAAACCTTTTATCATGAAAAAAAGCCGTTAATGCACAAAAAGGCGCTCTCTAAAATCATTTCAACCATTTTTTGATAAAAATGCTGCATGTGATGTTTTGTTCAAATAATGATAAGAGAGATCTTCAGCAATTATTGAAAAATCTCTTTTCTATTTTTTCTTTTAAAAAGTAAGTATTTTTACGGCTGGTTCAAAATTATTCTGTTATTGCGGGGCCCCATAATGATTACCAATGGTTAATTAGAAAGAACACAGACTTTTTAAAGACGGAAGAAACTTTATTTCATCAAAATCGGTTTAGAAACAGATATGTTCGCTGTTTCTAAACCGATTTTGATCAAATACAGTTTATTCTGTAATTAAAAGTCTATGTTCTTTCTAACTTGACACTCAGTTTTCCATTCCCTCACACAAAATTATTTCTTGAAGCGCCCTTTATACCAAAACTCAACTATCCTTTGAAAGGGGAATTTTGTGTGATCATACTACTGATTTTCAATTGGGATTGACACCAATGTCAATTGGTTACTATTGTCACTTGGTGTCTCAGATGATTTGGACCACATATCTGACTTATACTTCCCAAATAAATTACTTTCAATTGGGAATATCAATTGGTTTCCAGTTTTGAATTGTCACTTGGTTTCCAATTGGGATTTGTCAATTTGCTTTCATTTAGTACCGATTGTTTCATTTTACATATACACAATTTGGTATAAATTGGTAATTTCAATTTGATTTTCGTCCTGGGTATGTTGCATCTGTGTTTGTCCCAAGCACGTTTTTCTTTTTAAATTTAAACTATTTTTGTTGTTTTACATGAGGGGGTGGGGGTATGTTACCTTCTACATTGTTTCTATTATCACTTAGTCACACAGATATTTGAAACGCAATCGTTATAATTTCGCCTTGAGTATATTTCCTAACCATCCCAGTTTGTACATTCTTAACACACTGAAATTAGTTCTCTAATGTTGGCTATGTTTGATAGTTAATTACAGTTTTATGATAACTTGTGAGCAATTATTGAGGTAAGTCCAATGTAATATAGATATGTTTTGAAGTCGATGTGATACATGCAGTATGTTTGTTTGTGTATTATGATTCATGTTCATATCAACAACATAACGTGAATCCTGAAAATTAATGTATGCAAGGTATTTTAGAGCAGTGTATGAAAAGTGCTTAATCATAATATTTCTACTGATGTTATGCCATTGTAGTGACAAAGTTGATGACACTTTGTAAGTAAACAAACAGAGAATCGGTAGCTTATGAAGTTGAATGGATATTTGCTATCATCAATTAACATGCTATGTGTATTAATATTGTAGTATTTTGGTCACTTATGAATAAGTATATGAATACAACGGATTGGTAACATCACTTCGTACTACACTCAATTGTTCTATTAATTCCATTTAGTGCATAATCGATAATCTTGTTTTACATGTTCTCGAAATATTTGTTTACAATCAGAAACATTGCAATAGAGCAGTGTATGCAGTGTATGATAAGTGCTTAACCATAATATTTCTACTGATGTTATGTCATGGTGGTGACAAATTTATGACACTTTGTAAGAAAAAACAAACCGAGAATCGGTAGATTATGAAGTTGAATGTGTATTTGTTGTTACCAATTAACATGATATGTGTATTAATAGTGTAGTTTTCAATCACATATGGACAATAAAATAAATAAAATGGATTGTTGACATTTCTACATACCTTTTATTGATGCCATTTATTGCATAATCGAAATTCTTAATTTACATGTTCTTCAAATATTTTACAATAAAGAACATTACACATAACGCAAATAGACAGTATCAGAATATTAACTATTGCCAAAATCAACCTAAACTAATTGCAAAACAATTTTCTTCATACATGACATAATAACTATTAAAACATACGGTTCAGTGGCGTAGATACGGGGGGGGGGGCGCACGGGGGGGGGGGGGCACGTGCCCCCCCCCCCCCCCAAATAATTTGGAAAAAACAATAGAAAACATAAGGGGACATTTTTTGAAAAAACAAAGAAATACATAAGGTGTGCCCCCCCCAATAATGTTCGTGCCCCCCCAATCAGTCCGACCACGCTACGCCACTGATACGGTTAATCAACTACACAAAGGCATCTTATACAGCTTAAACACAAATTACAACTTAGACAGGAAAACAAAATAATATCTTATATTAAGATAATTACAAACAAAATATATCCATAATATATTAAAACAATTCTACACAAAATGAAATACAGATACTCATGAATTGGTCATGGAAATGACTGGTCACACAGGAAAGCGACATGCATGTATTGTTTAGCAACTTGGGCCTGTGTCTCCATACATGACATTCAAATATATATAAAATACGTTTAATCAACTACACAAAAGCAGCTTATAGTATTATACAGCTTATACACAAATCACATCTGATACAGGAAAATAAATCATATCTGATTTGAAGATAATTACAAACAATATGTATCCATATCCATACAATTCTACACAAAATTTACGTACAGATAGTCATAATTTGGTCATGCAATTCGACTGGTCATACAGGAAAGAGACATTGTTTAGCAACTTGGGCATGTGTCTCAATACATGACATACAAATATATATATATAAAATACGTTTAATCAACTACAAAATATAAGGGAAAATTACTTGCAATTATCACACAGGTTATTTTATGTTGTTCAGGACTGGTCCCCAGAATACTCGGGTTTGCGTATATGGAGAAGACATGTTGTAACAAATACAGTTATATTAGACCTCAACGGGTTACATCAAATGACATCACGTGTGCACATTGAGGCATATCTATGCGTGTTGTTCTTGTTGTGCAATATAAGTGCAGTAAACCTGAATATGAAGCAGTGTCACCTACTGTCGCAAAACCCAGCGTTTTTCTCAATGCGAATTATTGAACAGTCATACAATAATACAAAGTGTATTTTGAAACATTTCAATCTTGACTTAAAGGGGTAGTTTAGTTTGGTAGAGAGGGCGCTGCACATCACAATTTTGTGTGAGGTAATGAAAAACTGAGTGTCGAACATGCAATTTTAATGGCAAAATAAACTTTATTTGGTCAAAATCGACCCAGAAATGGCTAAAATATCAATAAATATATCTGATCTTATAATTATTTGGGGCCCAAATAAATAGATGATTTTTTCAAAAAATTAAAAAAGTGCTTACACTTTTTTAAAAATTTTCAAAAGTGATTTTAAATAGTTGTTGATGATCTCTCTATTTAATCATTATTTCAAAAAAACATCACATGCATATTTTTGTATGGAAAATCGTTGAAACCTGTGCCTTTTTAGAAAGCACCCTCTTGTGTTTTAATGGCTCTTTTTGAATGATAACGGGCTTTTTACTTAGTCGTTTGTAATTTTGTATAACTTTCGAGCATGATGGAGTTATAACTATTAGTTTATAATGTTACTGTCCAGGTTTGGTTACTTAAGTTCAGCCTTACCAAAACTGTACTACCCCTTTAACCCCATAATTAGGTGTTATAATAACATGATTAAATGACCATTACAAATAGGTATCACTGTTAAAAGGAATAAACGGGCTTTTCAATGATACCAAGTGCTTGCAAGATAATTTAGGGACAAGAAAGATATGGACGCTCAAAATTTAAAGACGAAACTTTTTGTGAGGGGTATACATGTTTACTCTTCATTTGAGTTCAACATACTGTTTGGCAGAATACATGTACGTATGCACACCATGGAAAAGTGTGACTATGAAGAAAACTGAATAAGGTGACAATTTGTGTCTATACATTGCATATGGGGAGGGGTCCATAAACATATCCCAGTATATTGCCAATTTGAGTTAACCATATAAATAAGTTGACATCTTCAAGGAGCCATTGTTCCCTTGTTTCTTGCCCGATTACTTTCAGAGATTTTTCCTCCTAATCAATTAGAGCCTATGAGAGCAACATTTTGCTTGGTCGACTACTAAATGTAGATTACGAACAATTAAAATATAAAAGTAAACAAAAATGAAACACAACATAATAAGATAATGCTAGCTACACAATTGAACCATTTAAGCTCCAGTATAGTGTTATATGAACACACTTTTCACAAAAAAATAAAATATATAGCCTCCATATGACATAGTTTACGTACTTTCTAAATGTGACAACACGATTAATAAAGACAATTCAAGTCAATATTGCTATACATCTGTATAAGCGAAATGATACCTCATGATTACTGCGTGTAAGTATACAGTATTATAAAGTTGGCTTGTTTGAATATAACTAATAATACAATTGCGCTCATTTGATATGAAACAAAATACACTTATTCACATACATTTTCATAAATTGTAAAGTTAACAAAATATCAACAATGGTAAACATATTATAATGTGTTAATATATTTTACGAATTAAGTATGAGCGTGTTTATGATTTCAAATAAAAATTAAACAAACGCAAATAATTAATGTAGTTGTCCCAACATATCGTTCATCTTGTTATGTGTAATGGTAAGTAGCAATAATTTTGGTGCGGCATTGTTTTGAAAAATATGTTAATAGTTGTGCATAATTCTTCTCCAAAATAATACTAATTACAACCGATTTATATGTTTTCATATGACTGATTAAATGCGACTTTGGTTTTGGTTCAAGTTTTCATTTTGAAACACTACGGCTAATTTACATTTAATTGATTAACATGGTAACACTGTTCTCTTAGTCAGTCTATTCAATGCGACTCATCCAAAGCTACCTTCAACTATTTTTAAATTGTGTAAAATTTAAACAATTTAGAAATAGTTGAAGGTAGCTTTCGATGAGTCGCAATGACAGTATTATGTGCTAATATCATTGAATGATCTTAGCATATAATACTGTAGATTTGATAGACTAGTCAAACGTTAAAAAACATACTGTTCTCGTTTTAATCTTGAATAATGATGCATGATTACATACGTATAAATAGTCATACTGCAAAATAACTAGAAGCTAATTCATGTTATCTATTCCTACCATAAGTTTGATCTGTTTCGATATGACTGATAAGGTAATTATATGCGACTACTTTGGTTGTGGTTCATATATTTTGGAACACTCCATTTACTGATTTACATTTACTAACTTGAATATCATGGTAACACTGTACTCTTTATCATTCTGTGCATTGTGTTTCGTCACAAGTTACCTATGTTTAATGATGTAATTTATCTTAGCATATAATACTGTATCATTTTAATATTGAATAATGATGCAATATTGCA
Organism: Echinarachnius parma; assembly: GCA_037951105.1. Taxonomy (NCBI): domain Eukaryota; kingdom Metazoa; phylum Echinodermata; class Echinoidea; order Clypeasteroida; family Echinarachniidae; genus Echinarachnius; species Echinarachnius parma. Next base: position 13,182 of record JBAMJV010009335.1, read on the forward strand.
TCCGTCTAAATAGTCATACTGCAAAATAACTAGAAGGTAATTCATCGTATCTATTCCAACCAAACACATGAAATTAATGTATATTGTTGAATTGTTGAAGATGGTTTTTATTGATATTTGCAAAGTGCACATAATGAACTATAGTAAGGAAATAATTGATGATTTTGAGTGCGATAGGGCACGTCTATTTGAACGAATCGTGCAGCCACGTCAGTACTATTGAACGAGCTACGAAGTAGCGGGTTCAATAGTACTGACGTGGCTGCACGCTGAGTGCAATAGACTGCCCTCGCACGAGAAATCATTAATTATTTTCTTTATATAACAACTACACTTTTGACACAAAATATGTTTTTATAATCCCAGGAAAAACGATGCCGTTCCAACATGTCCATGAAGCTCTAACCAGTTCTAAAAGAACTCGCCGTAACATTGAATGCTCTTTTTTTGTGTACACAATGTCCCGTCATCCTTTCTCAAACCAGCATAAAAGCGACTCAACACTTTGTCTAGTTCATCCGCTTTCAAATGATCAACATCCTCAATCAAGAGAGTTTAGCCCTACACATTTTGCAAAACCTTCAAGAGGATTCACTGCATATTTAGTTAACTTTTTGGTATACAGAGTAACGTTCAATCAAGAACATTTTCTAGGCCTAGTTCATCTTCAGTTTAATAACACAAAATTCGCCATCGTAAAATTAATAATATACATACCATGTTCGATCCAGCGTACAATAAACAAACAATGTCAATAATGTTATCCAGATAAACAATCCAAAGAAGGTGCGAGTCAATATTTTAATCCAGATGAATAATCCAAGTGAAATAGGTACTTGAGTTCAAAGTGCGAGAACTAAGCGTAGTAATATACCAGTACTTAGAACGCTTAAACGCGACGCGGTCTTTGTACACGGGAGAATTAGAAGTACCTGACGTGTACGTGTATGTACAACCTTTATGAACATCTTAACGACGCGACGCGACCAGACAGCTTGTGCGCGCTTAGCGCGCTTGTTGTCCGAGCAACAGAGTAAACTCGCAACGCAGTATAAGTAAACAAACAAACAACGATTAAAGCACGCTTATAAAAATGCAGCGAAGCTCGCTGCATGCATGCATGTTCACACGACGCGTAATGTACATTTAATAACGTGTAGGGTGTACCGCCGGTACATCACTCCTTTAATTGATGACGTCAGCCGTGCAATAGTCGACTATAGCACGGCTGACGTCAGTTACTGAGTGCAGATAGATCATTTTTTCTGAATAGCATGTGACCTGAATTCAGCCAATCACAACACGAGAACATTCTAAGGCGTTATATAAAAAATGATAACTAAGGCGCATTATCACTATAACGACCCACGTTTAATTTTTGTTGTATCTCTTTCATCGTGTGCAAAGGAGGGACCTCGTGTTCTGACCCTAGCATTTGTATAGTACTCACTGACCTGGGGTGGGCTCGCTAGTCATAAGGACCGCTAGTCATAAGGACCGCTATTCATAACGTGTAACTTCCTATACGTGAAGGACCGCTATTCATAATACGAAAAGGGGGTCGCTATTCATAAATGCATAAGGACCGTTATTCATAAGGACCGTTATTCATAATGTGAGATGAGGATCGCTATTCATACTTCACATTGAGGGTCATTACTCATAAGGACCGCTATTCATAATTCAAAATCGGGGTCGCTATTCATAAACATGAAGAAGGGCCGCTACTCATAATTTATATTGGGAGTCACTACTCATAAGGACCGCTATTCATAATACGAAAATAGGGTCGCTATACATAATATTGAATGAGGGTCGCTAGTCATAATACGAGAAGAGGACCGCTTCTCATAATACGGAATGAGGACCACTAGTCATAATATGGTAAGGGGACCGCTACTCATAATACGGAATGAGGACCGATATTCATAATACGAAATGGGGGTCGCTAGTCATAATACGAGAAGAGGGTCGCTAGTCATAATATGGAATGAGGGTCGCTTTATATTCATAATACGAGAAGAGGGTCGCTAGTCATAATACGAGAAGGGGACCGCTACTCATAATATGAAATGAGGACCGCTGGTCATAATACGAGAAGGGGACCGCTACTCATAATACGGAATGGGGACCGCTATTCATAATACGAGAAGATGGTCGCTAGTCATAATACGAGAAGAGGACCGCTACCCATAATACTGAATGAGGACCGCTAGTCATAATACAGGAAGGGGACCGCTACTCATAATACGGAATGAGGACCGACATTTATAATACGAGAAGAGGGTCGCTAGTCATAATACGAGAGTAGGACCGCTACTCATAATACGAGAAGAGGACCGCTACTCATAATACGGAATAAGGGTCGCTAGTCATTTAAGAGAAGAGGGTCGCTATTCATACAAAATGAATAAGCAACAAAATTAAAATAAAAAAGGGAAATTTGGTTGGGGACACCCTAATTGCTGTGGCGTAGCTATAAGGGGGGGGGGGGGGGGGTGGGTGGCGGGGGTGTGCGACACACGGCCCCGAATTTTTGTCAACAACTTTATTTATTGAAAACGTACATTTTTTGTATGTACTTTTATAATGTCGATCAGGAGAAAAATAAAATACACGTCTGCTTCATCACTGAGCTTTAAAGGGTACCACAACCCAAAAATAATATTCTTATTAAAGAAAGGTATTACAAATACAGTCAACTTCGCGTAAGTCGAACTTGACGGGACCGTGTGAAACACTTCGACTTAGGCGATATTCGACTTGCGCGTAAGTCGAAGAAAATTCGACTTACGTAAATGTATGTTGTGGCCCCTACCACGCACTGCATGCTATAGCTATAGCTACACCTGTTTGGAAAGCAGCTTAGCACAGCGGGCTGATCGTTGCAATACAGGCATCCAGAAAGAAAAAAACACACACACACAACTCAACTTTCATGTACACAGAACTCAACATTATATCTCTTGATAAAAAACCACATGGCCTGGTGATAGTTGGGTAACTGCTAGGTCACATCAAGGATTCTTGAATTGGTCACATACTAAAGTACTCAAACAGTACAAACACACACACTCGTACAATGTATCATCCACACACTCATACATTGTCCACAAACAGTGTGTTTCACATACACTGCATGCATGCACTGATGCATAGACATCGGCTTGACTCGTCGACTTCGTAATAGGGGGTTAATTATGTGCGAGCGTACGTACTGCAAAATCAAGTATCAAGAGGAGAAAGGGAGAGCAAGAGAGAGGAGTTGAGAGAGATGCGAGATAAGAACAGAGCTAAGGAGTGTCAGTAAATTATTGCTTCGACTTATGCGATGCGAATTTCATGTTTTGTATTGAACGTGTACCAGGAATTTGATCGACTTAGACGATAATTCGACTCATGCAGAGGAATAACACACGCAAGTGTATGACAATAAATCGGGACTTTTTATAATTGTCGACTTACGCGATTATTCGATATATGCGATGTCGACTTACGCGGAGTTGACTGTATTTAGTATTGCATTCCAACAACAAGTTAAAAAAAATATGATTCCAGAAAAATATATAATTGAAAAACTCATCACCATTCTAAAGTATGTGTTCATGCGTTCTGAATTGCGAGGACTAATGTGTGCAGAGCAAACGAATCGCCGGGATTGTATTGTCTACAAACGGATGCGTGAATAGCATTGGCGCACTCGCAAATGTTTGGCCCGTTTGGAACCAGGAAATAGTAGTGGTTCCGTAAGCGGTGGGAATTAATTGCTTTGTTAATGAATTACACAACCCTTTGCAAAATGTTCGCTATCTGGAGATCGTCATGCCCGCAATTGGGACGCGCACGTGATCCGACACGTCGAGCCAAAATTCACCATAAAATCTGTTAATGGAGACGAAACTGGAGAATTTGAAGTGGTAAATTGGTGTATACGAACTTGTGAAAACATTGATTCTGTGACTGTGTTCTGATTATTGCAAAAATGGAGAAATCATCTGATTCTCCCTCGTGTTCTCCCTGCCCCAAAAAACAGAGAACGGCTTCGCTCGACTCAGCGAACTCCATGCATGTTGACACTGCTACCCCGATGCTCCCCGGCGACGAACGGCCAGCGACCGCTGTGCGAAGGGAGCTACACATGCCAGTGGATGCTCCTCCCACGTGGTTTACGACTTTCTTTGCCGATTTTGAGAACCGTATGGATGCAAGAATAGAGCATTTGTTGGACAAGAAACTGGGTGACATTACCAGGAAAGTATCTGAACACGGCCAAGCTCTCGAAGGTGTCAATTTTGACATTGCACAGCTACAAGACACTGTCAAAAACCTGAAGGTAGAAAATGAAAAACTTGAAATCAAGTTGGATGACATAGAGAATCGCTCTAGACGAAATAACTTAGTTCTCTTCGGCATTGGGGAGATGGCCAAGGAAGATTGCTACAAAACAGTAAGTGATTTCTTTCGCTTTGTTGGTCGGGAGGAGGACATAAAGAGCATAGAAAGATGCCATCGCACACCAACTTTCCTACAGACACCGAAGAAGGATGCATCTCGTCCACCACCACCAAGGAGGATCCACATTGCCTTGAGGAAGGCTGCAATAGAACAACTGAAGAGCACAAAGTACATGTATCGCGAACGGCCTACCTATGTTGCTGAGGATTTGTCCAAGAGAATCATCCAGCTCCGCAAAAAGAAATCCCAGATGCTTCGTCGTCTCAAAGAGGAAGGCAAACGCCCATTTTTTGCTTTCCCAGATAGATTATGCTACAGGGATGAGGCTGGAAAAGTGATAACAGCTTCCTGAATGTACAAACCAGGCTACAGAGACAATAAGATTTAAGCTGTTCCTGTAAGTAGAAAGGAGTTCTCCTAAAAGTTTTTGCTGAAAACTGGAAAGCGATCCAGTTTGTTGTTAAATGTGAATTTGTTGCAAGAACCGGCTAGCCCAAGAACCCAGCTGGCCAAGATTCCCACGAGAGTCGGTAACAATTGTTTATTTTATTCACGTTTCGTTAAATGTATTACCTGGTATTCAGCCTGATGTGAGATACAGTTGATTAATTTTCTAGTTTTACTACAAGCAGACAGCAATCAAGATGGCAGAGGAGTCCAGTTAATAATATTATACTAGGCCTGGAAACGATTAAGCTATAGGTCTACATGTAGGAATGAGATCACAGTTAATTCATAGTTTAGTTTAATGAAGACATAAACCAATAGGTTGGGCCTGGAAAGGAGACTACAGCTGATTTAGTGTCCGGACAGAACTAGTACAAGGAACATTTTACAAAGTCCTGAAGATGTTTTTGTTTTTTTGTAAAATGAATGGAACAACAAAAGACAGAAGATTTCTTTAGACTGATTTTAATTTATGTTGTATAAACGGAATACACTTTTAGTGAAAGATTTTGTTTTAAATACAAAGCGAACTGATCTAGAGACGGACTGGGAAAATTACAATTTTGCTTAACCTATCCAGGCGCTGTGCGTTGCTGTGCTACGCACAGCGCTGATCACAGTTAAATTTAGTTATGCTTTAAATATGTGTAAACAAATTTATTTTTTAATTTGTTATTTTATTATTACCACATGACATTTTAAGTTTCAAAGAAGGTGATCATACCACTTAGGGTCACAAACCCTTTGTATGGTGTGAATTTTGGCTCGACGATGCGCGTTTTGCTTTTGCTTTTGCACCCTTGGCCTGGGCTGTTTTGTGATTTGGAGCCATGGCCGTGTTACCTTGTGCACTTGCGCTCTTATTTGCTTGCCTTGTAATTATTGTTATTGAAATCATGTTTTTTTTTCTCAATTTGCATGCAGCTTCCAATCTTTTGCAGCTTTTATTTGTGTTTGTATTGACCTTCATTGAAACTTATCTTCTTGTGTTGGCAGTTACTTTGTCCCATATATTTCTGTTACTGTATTGCTCTCTGAGACTTGTACATGTATGTGGTGTTAGTGAATTGTTAGTGTTATTCCCCATTTTAGTAATATGAATCTTAAATTAGTTACTTTTAATTGCAGGGGTATTCAAGATTATGTAAAAAGACGTGAAGTATTTCATTATTTAAGATCTCTTGAAAGTGATAAAATCTTTCTTCAAGAAACCCACTCCTCTAAATTAGATGAACATTTATGGAAACAACAATGGAGTGAAAAGGCATGGTTTTCTAGTCATACTTCAAATAGTAGAGGAGTAGCCATTTTAATTCGCAATCATGTGTCAATGGTTTGTAATTCATTGTATTTTGACAGTAATGGGAGATATTTGATAATGTCTGCCACTATTAATGATGTACCCTTAATTTTGATTAATCTTTATGGACCAAATAATGATGACCCCAATTTCTTTCTTGACATTTTTTAGTAAAGTAGAACAATTTAATTATACTTCTATGTTATGTGCTGGTGATTTTAATAGTGTTTTAGGTCCCTTCGATTATCAAGGGGGCAGGGACATTCACTCAAACATTTGAGCAAGTGAAATGCTAATAACATTAATGGAAGAAATCTTTGTGATATTTGGCGCAGTTTTCACCCAAACCTCAAGCAATATACAAGACATCAGAAAAAACCCAAAGTGCTGTCTAGACTTGATTTTATTCTTGTTTCGGACAATTTTGTTACTAATTGCTTGCAATCAAAAATATTGCCAGGAATTCAGTCTGATCATTCTCTTGTTACATTAAACTTTAAGGGTGTTCAACCATTAAGGGGTCCAGGTTTCTGGAAATTAAATTGTAAGTATTTGCATAATGATGTCGATTTTTATTAAAGTTGTTAAGGAAAAGATAGAACAATTTAAATTAATTCACTCAGAGAGTGATTGTAATCCTAATATTGTATGGGACTCTCTTAAATGCACAATTACTGGTACCTGTATAGAATATTGTGCACGCAAAAAGAAACAAAAGAATTTTGCTAAAAAACAATTGTTGAAAGAAATAATAACATAAGAGGTAGAAAATAAATTAAGTGCTGATTTACATAATAATGAGCTTCTCGATGAAAAGGACATTTTAATCTAAGCTTTAAATCATATTTTAGATGAAGAAACTCAAGGTTTAATTATTCGCTCACGAATTCGTTGGGCCGAAGAAGGAGAAAAAAGCTCTAGATATTTTTGTAACTTAGAAAAAAGAACTGGAGAGAAGAAATTTATTTTTAGATTAAAAAATGAGAACAATGATATTATTGTAAATCAGCACTCGATCCTGGAAGAAATTCATTCATTTTATAAAGCCCTGTATAGGAAACAATGTGATGATAATAATTTAGAAAGTATAATGGAGAACTTTTTGGACTCTGTTGAAATCCCTCAATTAAATGAGGTTGATAAGAATTTTCTTGAAAAACCTATTTCTAAACAGGAATTGTATGAGACACTTACTTCAATGAAACATAATAAATCACCAGGTTTGGATGGCTTGCCTGTAGAATTTTATATTGTATTTTGGAAAGACCTCTGTCATAGGCTTGTAAATTCATTTAATTTCTCTTTGCAGAATGGGCTAATGTCATTTTCTCAAAGAAATGGAGTTATTACTTTAATCCCTAAAAAAGATAGAGACATTTTTTATTTGAAAAATTTTAGACCTATATCCTTGTTAACAGTAGATTATAAAATTTTAGCCAAAACTTTAGCAAATCGCTTGAAAAAATGTCTTTCACAGTTGATACACCCTGACCAGTCTAGGTTTTTAAAGGGCAGGAATATTGCGAACAATATTCGGTTGATTAATGATATAATTGAATATACAGAATTAAATAGTATTCCTGGAGCAATCCTCCTCTTGGACATTCAAAAAGCTTTTGATAGTGTTTCCCACGAGTTTCTTCTTCGTGTACTAACACATTTTAATTTTGGCGATACATTTATTAATTGGATTAAAGTTTTTTATTCTGGTAGAAAAAGTTATCTAATTATGGAAATTTGACTAAGCCAATTGATATGTAAAGAGGTATTTTTCAAGGGTGTCCAATATCACCATATTTGTTTTTATTAGTTATTTAAACTATGGCACTTGCTATTAGACAAAACCCTGATATCAAGGGTATCCCAGTTGAAGAGAATGATTTGAAAATGTCTTTATTAGCAGATGATTCTACTTGTTTTATTGATGGATCCAATAGATCTTTCAAATCCTTATTTGATACAATTGATGTATTTTCTGAAAGCTCTGGTTGTAAGCTTAACATTTCTAAATCAGAAGCAATATGGATTGGTGCCAAGAAGGGTTTTCACTTATTCCCATTTTCTGAAAAAGGTTTGAAGTGGAATAATTTTACTTTTAAAACTTTAGGCATTCATTTGTCTTTGAATATAAGTCAGTTATATGAACTTAATCATAGGACAAAGCTTAAATCCATTGAAAATACCCTAAATTGCTGGCGTGTAAGAAATTTATCCCTGGTCGGAAAGATCTGTGTAATAAAGACCCTATTGTTGCCACAACTCCTTTACTTCTTCTCTGTTTTATGTATTAAAATACCAAAGAAATTTGTTATACAATTAAATACAATATTGTTTAAATGTATATGGAGTGGTGGCAACGATAGGGTCAAAAGACAATTCATGTGTAATGATTTTTCTGTGGGTGGTTTACGAATGATTGACCCATATACTTTTTCTGTTGCACAAAAAACCTCATGGGTCAAAATGCGTCTTGATGATAATTATGAAAGTTTGTGGAAGTTGGTTGAAATTTCTATTTTGAAAAGATTCAGTGATAACAAAAATATTTTATGGAAATCTTATGCTCCTGATAATGTTTTGAATAAATTAACCTCAAGTCAATTAGCAGAATCCCTCCGAACATGGTATATATTTAGAGAGAATTTGCTAAAATTGAGTTTAATAGAGCCTTTTCTTCAATTGGTTCTTGTCAGTGTATTTGGTTTAATAGAAATATTTGCTCAAAATCAAAGCATTACTTTTTATACCAAGACTGGTTAGATAGAGGAATTATTTATATTAGTGACTTACTTAACCCTCCCCATCCTGGTCATAAATTGTTTGAAGAGCTTATTCTTGATTTTAATATTAGTGCACATGATAGGAGGAAATATAATTTTTTATTGAAAAATATTCCAAATGAGTGGTTGGTCTCCTCTGACTTAACCCCAGATAGAATATTTGATGAAATTAGAATTAAACTTTTAACCACTCAGAAAATCCCAAAATATGCATAATTATAGTGTCATGTTAGAATCATGTGTTCCAGAAAAACAAATAATATTTTGGAAAGATCTTCAAGAATGTGATCAGGTGAATTGGGAAAAAACTCATATAAATAATTTTAAATGCACTATAAGTACACGTATTCGTTCATTTTATTTTAAATTACTTCATAGAGCGATAGGTTTGAGTGATTTTTTGTATAAGATTAAAAGAAAAGAATCCCCCAATTGTTCCTTTTGTAAGACAGCCCCTGAAACTTATACACATCTCTTTCTTGAATGTCCTATTGTAAAACCCATTTGGGATGAAACGTTGAGGATTATTAATCAGAAAATTAATAAGCAATTGATTGTTTCTACATTTGAACAAATGTTTGGTTATGATTCTGATAAATTCCTTACATATTTGTTTCTTTTATTAAAATATTATATTTATATTTGTAAATTTCAGAATAAAACACCAAATTTTCAAGGCTATAAAGCATACATTATTATCAATAAGGATTTGGAATATTCTATCGCCAAAAAAGCTAACAAGCTTCCGACTCATTTTCGGAAATGGAAATTTGAAATATGAGTAGTTTTTTACACTGACATGTAGTTATTTATTTATTTTTAAATAAAAAAATGGAAAAGAGAAACTCTTTGAAAGTTGAATGTTACATACGTATGTCAAATTATGATTATTGTTTCATTGGAAAATCGACCATTGGTATATGTACAATAATTTATAATTCTTTTTTCCTTTATAGTATACACCTTTTTATCCCTCTATTATTCATGTTTGTAATAAAATCACTAGGGACAGAAGGGAAGAAGTGTTATGTTACTGATTTGAAATGCAAGGGCCTATTATTACTTGATTTACTCATGTACTTTCTACAATATTACATTGTTAATAGTTTGTAAGCTGCCTTTCATAACATGTATTAAGTAAAAGGAAAAAGATTACTGTATGTATGTATACAACGTAATAAGTATTATTTATGCTATACAGAGACACCTTGGGTGACCTATATCCTAATTGTTGATATTGTGGCGGGCCGTGCTCTCCCTCGGCGTCGGCATGCTCTCGCTGGTTGCGCGGTTGACTCCTCCGCTGGGTTTGGGTTCCTGTTTGGTATTGGGAACAAGCTTCATTTTCATTTTGTTATAATGTATGTATGCGTATTGTATGAAACAACTCTGGTGTAAATGAATCAATGAAGGTGTGATTATGACTTGGGTGACGTGTATAAATGTAGACAATCTGGGATGAAGTCTGTCCCCTCTCCTCTGGCCCCTGACCTGGCGGGGTTTTCGCTCGTTTGACCGCGGGGTCGTGTGGTTTCTCGGGGGGAGTAACGACCTGCCCTCCTTGTTCCTTTGGTTGTCTCGCTGTATTTGGAAGCTGCCTTTTTTATTTTTTTTTATTCAATTTTGTTCATTTGATTTTGTAAACTTGTTTTTTAATTAAGATAATTATATGTAAATATTGTGATTTGTACTGATTTTCTTCAATAAAAACATATAAAAAAAATAAATAAATAAAAATAAAAAATGTTCGCTATCTTTTTGATATCACAAAACGGTACCAAAACATATAATAATGTGTTGTTGTTTGCCTGGTGGTCCCCTTTAATGAATCAAAACATACATTATGCCACATGGCGGAACTCATTCCTGGTAATCGCGCGAATGCGCTGTATGCGGTTAACTTAAATAGGTCGTGGGAATCAGGGGTGTCGATCCTGGGGGGGCAGGGGGGCGGTCGCCCCCCCAATGAAAATATTGGGGGGGCAAACATATCATTTCGCCCCCCCAATAATTCCGAAAATGAGGAAGAAAAAAATCGAGTGATATAATGCCAAAGAGGGGAAAGACATATTTATCAATAATTAATCTTCAAAATAGCCGTTTTTTAGTTTGAAAAGGACTGTAAATCTCTTTTTTGCCGCGCGCTTCACGCGCATACAGTTTCTCATATTGCAAGTTTCATTTGGGTTGCGGGAACTCACCTTTTGAAATGTGTTGGGCAGCGTAATTTCTCAAACGCACACCTCAAACGAAGTTTATTAAACCCTCATCTATAGATAGCACACCGTCACAGAAAATAAAATAATCTCGGTACATATGCGCTGAACGCCAATCAAATTGGAATATCATGTCCCCCCACATTTGAAAAAGGAGCAGATTGTCCCCCTCCCTTTGTCATTATGTATGTTTGGTTCCATACCTATATACTTCATATTACGTGAAATTTCTGTCTCAGGTGTGCACCAAATCGCACAATTTCACGCCCAAAAATACAAAAGCTCCCTACTGTGGGAGGGGGACACCCCCTCCCACACCCTCCCCCGCTCGGTCGTTTCATGGGAGCCCAATGCCCTAGACTATATCGATGGCTCTATAGTATACATGATCACGTGGATCCATCTCATGCAAAGCTCAGTCTTTTCCTCGCTATGCCCTTTAAAAATACGTTATGAGTAGGTTCACTATTTTATACAATTTTAACACCCATGCTAGGAGCAAATGTCTGAAATATAAAAGCTTCTGGGGGCTCCGCCCCCTGGACCCCATTATTGTCCCTAAATATGGGTGCCCCCCAAAGTCAGGTCTTCGAGCCATCAAGACACTTTCAATGAGCGCATAATAAAACTTCCGGGCATGCCAATGTGGGGCTTTTAGCTCTCTCAGTGGTCACTCTGGAAAATTTTTCAAATTTCGCCCCCCCAATCTCAAAACGGATCGACACCCCTGGTGGGAATCGAACCTGAAAACATATACAGTACTGTATACGTATCAGGGAGGATCTAGCTTTTTGATAAGGGGGGGGGGGGGGGTGGGGGTCGGACCCAATGACGATCTAGCTTTTTGCTAAGGGGGCGGGGGGGGGGGGGGGTTGACCCAATGACGATGCTGAGCATCGTCCATGAGCCATTTGCTTTAACGGGGGTAAGTGATTTTTTTCTCACTTTTTTGTTCCCACTTTTTTCACTGATACAGTTTTAATTTGGCAGCCCAAGGGTGGAGGGGGGGGGGGGTTGAGGTTAAGCCCCCTAACCCCCATCCCCATATCCGCCAATGCTAATTTGACAAACACAATGTATTTCTTAACAAACAAAGAAAAAAGGCGTGCCACGCCCACCCCCCCCCCCCCCCCCCTCCCCCCCCCCCCCCCCCCCCCAACCCCACCCATCAGACTGACCGTGTACCGCCATTCGGCCCACCCTTTCCGCAGTATTCCCTTTGTACATGCATATACATAATTACCAACAATTTTCATAGTTTATAGATAGCGTAGCCTGCATGTATTATGAATAGCGACCCTCTATCCGTATTATGAGTAG
>JBAMJV010009336.1:0-42013 GCA_037951105.1 Echinarachnius parma
GTAACTTGTTGTATTTGTATGCTCACTATCAATACAATTAGTGGCTATAATCTCAGCAGGACATATCTGCATGGTATTTGACTAGAAGTGATTTATTAATTTTAGATCATAGGTTCATATATCACATTGCGTTTTATAGCAATGTTCACCATTTCATTAAATTTATATCAATATTTCCTAAAATTAATCAATTTTATATTCCCCTAAAATAGGAATTTACAAAAGTACCCTACCAAACACTATACCTGTCAAATAATATGTCATTGGGATACTTAAAAATAGGAGAATTCAAGCACGCAATTTAAATCTAATAAGGATGAACAGTTTCTCAAATGTCAGGAAAATGCACATGTAACGTTTACTAGCCTAGTTCAAAACAGACGGCATTAATTATGTCTTTGTTCAACGTTTAGAAGAAAAAACAAATCCAGCGCTTTATCCCTACTTTATAAATGACATTTATTATCATTTTATACTTTAATACTTTTTGTTTAATTGTTACTGACTATGCGATGGAAAACATTATGACTTAGATAACTGTTTTTGAAAATGAAATGAGGAAGATCGACAAATTAGATAGAACTATACAGATGTCCATGTCCATGTCAAATCAAAATGGCGGTGACAAAGCTGATTGGCAGCACGGGTTTCCTTGTGTTGCAATAAAAACTATCCATACTTAGCATGCATTTATTTAAATGGCCATGCAGTCTTTGCGAATTGTTTGCACTGAGTTCATGCATATATCTGTTACATTCATGACTGTATATTCTGCACTTTGCATACCGTGCATGCAATGGCGTACCCAGCATTTTTTTCAAAACGGGGGGGGGGGGGGGGGGGGGGGGGAGGGTTATTTTGTAAAATTTCCGAAGCCGAGACCAAGTACCTTCAACATTTTCGAGGCCGAGACCAAGACCATTGGTTGAGAATCATCTAAATGGGAGAGAGGGGGATGGGTGGGGTGTCCGTTGAAAATCTTCGAAGCCGAGATCGAGAAATTTCAACATTTTCGAGGCCGAGATACAAATTGTTCGCAATTTTATTTCAGGAAGCACTCTGTAAAATCACAAAAAATTGGTACTGTAAGCATACAAATTTACTTTAAAAAAAAAAATGTTTTTTTTTTTTTTTTTTTAGTAAAATAGCTGAACAATTATATTGAAAACCAATTATTTCGTTTATTTTATAATTATTCTTTCAAATCACAGATGGTCTGCGGTTAAAATGGTTCACAAAACAATTTTGTAAGAAAACAGATCTTTCTATTTCACGAAGCACTCTGTAAAATTATAGAAAATCGGTACATGGGGTCTGTAAGCATAAACCTTTTCCTGTAAAAAGGCTTTTCTTCTTTTCATTTCAAGTAAAATAAATGAAAAATTATGTTGAAACCAGGTATTTCGTTTCTTTTAGAATTATTCTTTAAAATTACAGATGGTCTGCGGCAACAATGATTCACAAAACAATTTTTTAAGCAAACAGATCTTTCCTTAAATAATGAGGATTACTTTATTTTACGAAGCACTCTGTAAAATATTAGAAAATCGGTACATGGGGTCTGTATTAAGCATTTAACAATTTTCTGCAAAATGACTTTTCTTCTTTTTATTTAAAGTTAAATAAATGAAAATTATGTTGAAAAACAGTTATGTCGTTTCCTTTAGAACTATTCTTTAAAATTACAGATGGTCTGCGGCTACAATGAATCGCAAAACAATTTTGTAAGAAAATAGATCTTTCCTTAAAATATGAGGATTACTCTATTTCACGAAGCACTCTGTAAAATTACCGAAAATCGATACATGGGGTCTGTAAGCATAAACATTTCCTGTAAGAAAAAAAAACTGTTCTTCTTTTCTTTTAGAAATCTGTTCTGTTAAATTGAAGAAAATGTCCATTTACAACAATTTACAGAATGATTCTGTATTTTTATTCTGGTAAAATCTTCTGCTTTTTTAACAGTGTACACTGCTGTGCAGGGTACCTACACTGCTGTGCTAAAGTGGCTGGAAAAACATTAATTACTCTACGTGGAGTGCGATATATAAATAAGCACACTTATAAGTTTGCTAACCTTTTTTTTACAGCGGTGCCACAATACGTGCCTTCGCAGTTGTTGCGATTGCAAGATCACGTGACAAAATTCTAGTACGGCCGGATCGCCAAACGACGTAGCAGCCGCCGCTTTGTGAATAATGTCAATGGACTCTTTACTTCCTGGCATGACACCCGAAACTAAAGGAAGATATTTATTCAAGAATATTAATTTCATGACACTTTCAGTGCTAATTATGCAAAGAGAACAACATCTGCCTAACATTTCCTACAAATTCGATCATTTCTGTCACATTGTAATGCAACAAACTGAATTTTAATGAACATATTTCGAAACTCGAATGCCACTTATAATCACACGGCTGGCGGCGCACTGCATTGCATGCAATCAAGCTGCATGCAGTTCAAGCACTGTCTGCATTGTGCGTACTGTACCCGGGGCCGGACCCGGGCGGTGCTATGTTTCGCTCGGGAAACTGCAACAAACACAGTCTCAAATGAAGGGTAAGAATTGTCTTTGTATGGAAAAGCATTGAAATGTATTTTAGATATTCCATACTAAGGGGAAATCATATCAAGTTTGTCAGAAATGAATACTAAGTAGTTAAATTTGGGTTTGATCGGGTTCTTGATTTCGTTCTGCAGTTATACGAAACACGAAACCATTGGGCCCAATTGCATATGTTTGAGTGCAATGTACGGCGCGGCAGGAAGAAAGGAGTCATTTTTGTCAATAAAAATCGAGTTGTATCCTTGAATTTTAAACAAACGATCGTATTCCTTGAATTATCTGAAAATGTATATTGTTCTCGATATATGTTAGGCAATGACAGTGTTATAGAGTTGATATTCATGAATACATATCTTCATTTAGTTTCGGGTGTCATGCCATGAAGTTAAGGGTCCATTGACATTATACACAAAGCGGCGGCTGCTACGTCGTTTGGCGATCCGGCCGTACTAGAATTTTGTCACGTGATCTTGCAATCGCAACAACTGCGAAGGCACGTATTTGTTATCCGAAAAGCCAATAATCCAAAAGTCAAGTATCTAAAAAGCAATATAATCAAAAACTATACAAACAACAAAATACAAACAACAAAATACAGAGCTTATCAAAAAAAGCGTTACACTTATGAACATTTTTTCAAAATTACATTTTTAGATATTTAGAAAAAATTGTCATGTCGATAGATGCCCAATGGTCTCATCTATCAAGTGCCACTAACAAAACAAATTTTCGTTCACGCTTGGGCGAACACTGACTGTTTTTGTACATGGTGTGAAAAATAGTTTTTTTTCAAAAGTGTAACGCTTTTTTTGATACGCCCGGTATAAGTGGGCCTATTGTGTAAACTTGTATAGTAACTTGTTGTATTTGTATGCTCACTATCAATACAAATACAGCCGCTATAATCTCAGCAGGACATATCTGCATGGTATTTGACTAGAAGTGATTTATTAATTTTGTCACAATGTAAATAGGCTACCCCCCCCCCCCCCTTTCCACTATTTTACTTTTGATTTGCATATAGTCTGTATTTTAACCCATTTAGCCGGTAATGCTACATAGTACCAGGGGTTGATGGTAAGGAAAAGTGTTACCAGTCTAACTAGTTAGGGGTAATTAAGGGAGTGGTGGATGTTTTGAATGCTTAGTGCAGATTGGATTTGTTGTGTGTGAGAAGGGATCTTTTGTGTTTGTGCAGAAGTGTGAGCAAGAGTGGTACAGTGAATGAGGGAGACATGTTAGTTCTGGGTGGTATAGTCAGTTGATACTATGCTTTCCTAGGAGCAGGTTGTGCACTAGGTGTGATGTTGTGGTGTAATTGGAGGCACCAAGGATGAGGCACACGCTTTATGTATGTTATGCAGCGCAGGCATGACAGCTTTGGTAGCCATTTTCCAGTGGCAACTTCAGGCAGCACAGGCCAGGAGAAGCCTCCATTTCCCCGCAACTTCTGTCATCTCAGCATTTACTGTAAGTTTCAAACTGATTTCTAATAGTAATTTTATGAAAATTAAATCATTATAAAGTTGAAAGCTAAAGAAGCGATGTTTTTTTAGGAATGAAGACATTGGAACATGCTGTAATTTATCCTCAAGGAATGTCAGTAAAGCACGTTTATTTAGTCAATTATTGAATGTGTAGTGAAATCAAGCTATTTGAAGTGGAATCAATCTACTACAGAAAAGGATTATATTTCTTAACTTTCCAAGCAATGGTTAATTTAGAATATTTTTGCTTGTAGTCATTAATGTATTTCGTTGAAGTGATGTGATATGCTGATTGAATCAGGCGTTGTTACACAAATGAAAGTCAGTACAATGGTACAGGAAGAATGTTAGAATTGCATTATTTTGCACTTATGTAAAGGAAATGATTCAAAGTGTCTCTAGAGTCATTTAGACACTTAACTTATGAGAATACATTGATTTGCTGATGAAATAAAATACTAAGTTTATTGTATGTGTTCAAACTAATGTTATAGTTCCATACATGTAAATATAAAGTGTGGCAAATTGAATTTATTGTGCCACACATGATTAACAAGATTCCCGATGGCCTGTTAGTTATTCAAATAGGGAATAGTGTCTTTTTATGTGTCCAATATAGGGACGAGCTGGGCCAGAACCCCGTACCCAGAACCCCGTACTTCGTAGCACGTACTTCGTAGCCATACCCAGTACTCCATACTTCGTATTCGTCATCGACCTGCACTTCGTACTCCTCGGCTACTTCGTGTACCTCGTACTCATCGTGGACTCGTGCTTCACGCGATCCTCGTGAGCGTGCGTCGTCGTACTTCAACGTTCTCTTCGTAGCACTCATCGGCTACTTGGTCATCGACCTTCACGAACTCGTGCTCGACGCCGTCGTCGACGATGATCGTCAGTGTCGCGCATGAACTGCAACCCGCTACCGAACTCACACTAGACTGAAGGACTCTCAGCATAGCAACTGCCCCATTTTAAGGTGCTATTCAACCATTTGGCCATTATAGATAATATTTGATTCATGGATTAAGGCCATGTTTCTGCCACACTATCTGATTAAATATTCAGATCAAGATAACTGATTATATATGGATATGTCTACTGGGGTTAGCAAAGCCATTTTATGACCCATATGATCCAACAGATCCTGATATGGTGTAGTTTGATAGTATTTCGCAACATTGTGCAAGAAACTTTCCTGTATGTTATGACTTGAATTGTTGTATACTTATGCTACCATTCAATTTCATTTATGAGATGTAAACTTGCATAAAGTGATTCAGTTGATTTATTTTAAGAGCTGGAACCATTGGCTCTTATTAAAAGTTTGTTTGAACTTTATATTCTTGTGTGGTGCGCCTTATTTGAGTATTGCATACATTTTATGATAACAGAACCAACCGTATAGTCATCGGGGCAATCTCGGTGGTCTAGTGGTATGACGCCTGTCTAGCAATCAGGAGGTTGTGGGTTCGATTCCTACCCGAGTCCGCCTGTGATATTTTTTCACAGCGGCTCAAACACGCACTGAACATTCGGTGTTTATTTATGTTGGGATAAGGTAAATTATTTAATATAATCAAATTCACCCAACCTAAGAATCATTTATTTGATAAATTAACGCAGTACCTACTGCTATTATGTGAATCGAACCAGCCGTATAGTCATCGGGGCAATCTCGGTGGTCTAGTGGTATGACGCCTGTCTATCAATCAGGAGGTTGTGGGTTCGATTCCTACCCGAGTCCGCCTGTGATATTTTTTCACAGCGGCTCAAACACGCACTGAACATTCGGTGTTTATGTATGTTGGGATAAGGTAAATTATTTAATATAATCAAATTCACCCAACCTAAGAATCATTTATTTGATAAATTAACGCAGTACCTACTGCTATTATGTGAATCGAACCAGCCGTATAGTCATCGGGGCAATCTCGGTGGTCTAGTGGTATGACGCCTGTCTAGCAATCAGGAGGTTGTGGGTTCGATTCCTACCCGAGTCCGCCTGTGATATTTTTTCACAGCGGCTCAAACATGCACTGAACATTCGGTGTTTATTTATGTTGGGATAAGGTAAATTATTTAATATAATCAAATTCACCCAACCTAAGAATCATTTATTTGATAAATATAACCAAATCTGTCGTTAACCAGGGTAAATACAGTACCTAGAGTTGACATAAATGACGACCACGAAGGGACCAGTGTCCTAATTGATAGGTTAGGTTAAATTGTGAATGTACCGCAGATTACTCTGTATTTGTGTGCACTAATGAAATTTTGTTCTTCATATTGTTAGGCCACTTCATGGTGGATAGTGACACAAGTTGAGGCAGGGAGGCTTCTTCGATGCAGCCAGTGCCTGTACCAGTCTTCGCCGACTGATTGTGGAGCAGCAGCAGCAGCAGCATAAAAGCTCATTCTTTGGTAAGTGTGCAAACTTATCCTTGGTGTGCCTCACAGTATGGATAGAGACAAATTTCTTGCACAAAGCCAAGAATTTGGTTTGAGTGGGCTAGAGTCAGTGGCGTAGACAGGTTCTTACACCTGGGGGGGATGATTTGCCGTTCACCGGACCAAGACAAATTTTTCGAGACCAAGACAATTGCTTGAAAGTCCTCTCAGTGGTGGGGGGGGGGGGTAGATGTTAAGATGGTCGTTATTAGGCGGGCCGAAAGCAGTTTTAGATTTTTTTTTTTTTTTTTTTTAGGGGGGGGGGGGCAAAACCTATGGGGGCTCAGGATTTTGTGTGTGTATATGGGGGCTCATGCCAAACCACACTCACAGTGCTGCCAACGTTGAGCCAGATGTGAGAGTGAGACATTGCAAGGATCGAAGCGACCAAGCCCGAGAAGGCGAAGTGACTGAGCTTTGGACTTAAAGTTGTGCATTCTGGTACTTAACTAGATAGGAAATTCGGGCTTAACATTGACTGTATCTGGGAAAGCGTGTTATGATTTGATCGACCAGAAATGTTAAATATATTTCACGATAAACAAATAATTTACACACTAATAAATATGCACCTCAACACAGGGAGCGAAGTGACTGAGCGGGGGAAGGGTGTGGGAGGGGGGTGTCCCCCCTCCCACGCTAGGGAGATTTTGCATTTTGGGACTTGAAATTGTGCATTCTGGTGCTTACCTAGATAGGAAATTCGGGCTTAACATTGACTGTATCTGGGAAAGTGTGTTACGATTTGATCGACCAGAAATGTTAAATATATTTCACGATAAACAAATAATTTACACACTAATAAATATGCACCTCAACACAGGGAGCGAAGTGACTGAGCGGGGGAAAGGTGTGGGAGGGGGGTGTCCCCCCTCCCACGCTAGGGAGATTTTGCATTTTGGGACTTGAAATTGTGCATTCTGGTGCTTACCTAGATAGGAAATTCGGGCTTAACATTGACTGTATCTGGGAAAGCGTGTTACGATTTGATCGACCAGAAATGTTAAATATATTTCACGATAAACAAATAATTTACACACTAATAAATATGCACCTCAACACAGGGAGCGAAGTGACTGAGCGGGGGAAGGGTGTGGGAGGGGGGTGTCCCCCCTCCCACGCTAGGGAGATTTTGCATTTTGGGACATGAAATTGTGCATTCTGGTGCTTACCTAGATAGGAAATTCGGGCTTAACATTGACTGTATATGGGAAAGCGTGTCATGATTTGATCGACCAGAAATGTTTAATATATTTTCACGAAGAAAACAAATAATTGACAGATATGCACCCCAACACAAATATGGAATTTATATTTAGCATCATACACAGTTCCAACACCACCATATGCCACATTATGTATGATCCAACAACTTAGCCTATTGCCAAGAATGATTCCCGAGGGGCGAAGCTACCGAGGGCTGGGGCAGGGCCAAATAGGGAGGATTTGGGAGGGGTTTCCCCCTCCCACGGAGAAGATTTTGCATTTATATATATACTTAAAATGGTGCAATTTGTTGCACGTCACACAAGCAGCCAGAGCAATGCCAGCCTACACTGGAACTACGCCGCGGCCCGGTATACAGAAGAAAAAAAAATACCCACCCCTGACCATTCGCAAGTTACACAACAAACTGAGATAATCTGTTCGCGTGCGAAACGCGCAGCAAAAATTGAAAGTTGATGTATAAATTACATTTTTAACGTCAGAATTATCAAGTCCTAGCTCATACAACTTATGTTTTCTTTCCCACTCGTATACATCTACACACACAAACAAATATATCCTTCCCTAAAACCTGGGGGGGGGGATGATTGTACATGTCATCCCCCCACCTTGTGAGGTGGGGGGGATGCATCCCCCTCATCCCCCCCCCCCCCCGTTGTCTACGCCCCTGGCTAGAGTTGAGACAATATGTGGATGATTGTGTGCGAGAGGCTAGGGATGAGGCTAGGGATGAGAGAGTGGCAGCTAGGCAGGCTCAGATAGAAGTTAGACAGGCTGAGGTAGAAGTTAGACAGGCTGATGTGGAAGCTAGGGAACTAGAGGTTAACTTAGTAGCTCAGCAGATCAGGCTTGAGGAACTAAGGAAGGAGAATAAGACGGGACCGACCCCAAAGCCAGTAAGTAAACCCAATATTCCCCCTCTCCCAGTTTTTCAGGATGGTAAAGATGACATTGATAGTTATCTGTCTATGTTTGAGAGATATGCCTCAAGCGTAGGATGGGACAAGGCAGATTGGGCCCTTGCAGTCTCTGCACTGTTGTCAGGTAAAGCTTTAGATATAATTTCTAGGCTGACTACTGGACAGGCCAACGATTATGACGTCGTTAAATCTTCACTTTTGAAAGGTTTCGATCTGACGGAAGAAGGTTACAGATTGAAGTTTGGACAATTTAAACTCAGACAGGGTGAGTCATTTGTCCAGTACGCCTCTAGAATCGAAACGCACCTTTGTAGATGGATGGAGCTTAGCCCGTATGATAATGACTTAGATGGATTGAAATCATTGATGATCCAGGAGCAAGTGTTTGACATCTGTGGTAAGGATTTACTTGTGTTCATTAAGGAACGTCAGCCCAAGTCGCTGACAGAGGTGTTAACACTAGCGGATCAGTATCGGGATGCTCATTCAGATCCTAGAGTTAGGAGAATGAGAGACAAGCCAAGTTACAGTGGAGCCCAGCAGTCCAGTACTCATACTTCTAACAGTAACAGTAGGATTAACAGACCTAATACTCCCAAAGGGTCAGTACCTAACACAGGAAATCAGTCACAATCTCGAATGTCAATAACATGTTTCAAATGTGCTAAACTTGGTCATACTTCTTGGAATTGCCCAGATAACAGAAGTCGCAAGGAGAAGGGTGCGAGTCTCTCCGAAGGCAGGTCACAGGCAGGTCAACCCGAGGATGGAGAGGGTGCAGGACCAGCAGAGCCACCTCATATGGAGCCGAGTGAGATGACTGACCCGCAAGAGCAGAAAGGAATGTGCCTTATCGTTGAGGAGAACCTCACTGATGATGGTGCCGCGGTGAAGTTAGCGTCTGGTGGTACACTGCCGGTATTGTCAGCAGCTGCATGTGGAACATGTGGAGACACCATGCCAGTGTGCCACGGTATCGTGAATGGGAAACCCGTCGATGTGCTTCGTGACACAGGATGTTCGACTGTCGTTGTGCGACGTAACCTGGTGTTGGAGGAGCAACTCAGTGGAGAAGAACGGATATGTGTTCTCATTGACGGTACAGCAAGAAGGTTTCAAGTTGCAATTATTGATGTTGATACACCCTATCTAAGGGGTAAGATTGAGGCATTATGTACATTATGTCATCACCGGTGTATGATCTCATACTTGGAAACGTGACTGGTGTCCGTGAACCTACAGACCCGGATCTGAAATGGGAGCCAAGTCATCAGGCCAATGCAGTGGAGACACGAGGACAGAAGAAGCAGGCGGCAAGGAAAAGGCCTCCCCTCCTTGTACCGCCTGAACCACTGGAAGCCATTGTGTCTGTTGACGATTTTATTCAAGCGCAGCGTCAGGACGAGATGCTGAAATCCTTGCGGAAGCATGAAGATGAAGGAGATGAGAGGACAACCAAGCAAGGTAAATCATCTTCATTCGTGTACAAGAAGGCCATTTTGTACCGGAGATTCCATGATGCAACCCCAGGATCAGATGTGGTGATGCAAGTCGTAGTGCCTTTGAAATTCAGGAACCAGGTCTTGAAGCTGGCACACGAATCTATCTTAGGAGGTCACTTGGGAAACAAGAAGACCGGTGAGAAGATCTTAATGCATTTTTTCTGGCCAGGGGTGCATGCTGATGTAGTGCGCTATTGTCGACGACACCGTATCATCCTGCATGTAACGGCTTAGTCGAACGCTTCAATGGTACACTTAAGTCCATGCTTCGCAAGATGTGCGAGGAACGACCAAAGGATTGGGATAGATATATTAACCCTCTACTTTTTGCCTACAGGGAAGCAGTCCAGGAGAGCACAGGATTTTCACCGTTCGAGCTCTTGTTCGGAAGGGTAGTCCGTGGACCGCTGGCCATTCTTAGTGAGCTCTGGACTGGAGAGGTGGATGAGCCGGACACAAAGACCACGTATCAGTACGTGTTGGACCTAAAGGACCGACTGGAGGCAACCTGTCAAGTAGCTCAGGAGAATCTTGGCAAGTCTGCTGAGAAGTACAGAAGACAGTACAATCGGAAAGCGAAGGATCGGAAGTTTAAAGTAGGTGATGAGGTCCTGCTCCTACTCTGGGTGGTATAGTCAGTTGATACTATGCTTTCCTAGGAGCAGGTTGTGCACTAGGTGTGATGTTGTGGTGTAATTGGAGGCACCAAGGATGAGGCACACGCTTTATGTATGTTATGCAGCGCAGGCATGACAGCTTTGGCAGCCATTTTCGAGTGGCAACTTCAGGCAGCACAGGCCAGGAGAAGCCTCCATTTCCCCGCAACTTCTGTCATCTCAGAATTTACTTTAAGTTTCAAACTGATTTCTAATAGTAATTTTATGAAAAGTAAATCATTATAAAGTTGAAAGCTAAAGAAGCTATGTTTTTTTAGGAATGAAAACATTGGAACATGCTGTAATTTATCCTCAAGGAATGTCAGTAAAGCATGTTTATTTAGTCAATTATTGAATGTGTAGTGAAATCAAGCTATTTGAAGTGGAATCAATCTACTACAGAAAAGGATTATATTTCTTAACTTTCCAAGCAATGGTTAATTTAGAATATTTTTGCTTGTAGTCATTAATGTATTTCTTTGAAGTGATGTGATATGCTGATTGAATCAGGCGTTGTTACACAAATGAAAGTCAGTACAATGGTACAGGAAGAATATTAGAATTGCATTATTTTGCACTTATGTAAAGGAAATGATTCAAAGTGTCTCTAGAGTCATTTAGACACTTAAATTATGAGAATACATTGATTTGCTGATGAAATAAAATACTAAGTTTATTGTATGTGTTCAAACTAATGTTATAGTTCCATACATGTAAATATAAAGTGTGGCAAATTGAATTTATTGTGGCACACATGATTAACAAGATTCCCGATGGCCTATTAGTTATTCAAATAGGGAATAGTGTCTTTTTATGTGTCCAATATAACCCTCTTTTATAGGGACGAGCTGGGCCAGAACCCCGTACTTCGTAGCACGTACTTCGTAGCCATACCCAGTACTCCATACTTCGTATTCGTCATCGACCTGCACTTCGTACTCCTCGGCTACTTCGTGTACCTCGTGCTCATCGTGGACTCGTACTTCACGCGATCCTCGTGAGCGTGCGTCGTCGTATTTCAATTTCTCTTCGTAGCACTCATCGGCTACTTGGTCATCGACCTACACGAACTCGTGCTCGACGCCGTCGTCGACGATGATGATCGTCAGTGTCGCGCATGAACTGCAACCCGCTACCGAACTCACACTAGACTGAAGGACTCTCAGCATAGCAACTGCCCCATTTTAAGGTGCTATTCAACCATTTGGCCATTATAGATAATATTTGATTCATGGATTAAGGCCATGTTTCTGCCACACTATCTGATTAAATATTCAGATCAAGATAACTTATTATATATGGATATGTCTACTGGGGTTAGCAAAGTCATTTTATGACCCATATAATCCAACAGATCCTGATATGGTGTAGTTTGATAGTATTTCGCAACATTGTGCAAGAAACTTTCCTGTATGTTATGACTTGAATTGTTGTATACTTATGCTACCATTCAATTTCATTTATGAGATGTAAACTTGCATAAAGTGATTCAGTTGATTTATTTTAAGAGCTGGAACCATTGGCTCTTATTAAAAGTTTGTTTGAACTTTATATTCTTGTGTGGTGCGCCTTATTTGAGTATTGCATACATTTCATGATAACAGAACCAAATCTGTCGTTAACCAGGGTAAATACAGTACCTAGAGTTGACAAATTTTAGATCATAGGTTCATATATCACATTGCGTTTTATATCAATGTTCACCATTTCATTAAATTTATATAAATATTTCCTAAAATTATTCAGTTTTATATTCCCCTAAAATAGGAATTTACAAAAGTAACCTACCAAACACTATACCTGTCAAATAATATGTCATTGAGATGCTTAAAAATAGGAGAATTCAGTTTCTCAAATGTCAGGAAAATGTAACGTTTACTAGCCTAGCTAGTTCAAAACAGACGGCAATAATTATGTCTTTGTTCAACGTTTAGAACAAAAACAAATCCGGCGCTTTATCCCTGCTTTATACATGCCATTTATAATCATTTTATACTTTAATACTTTTGGTTTAATTGTTACTGACTATGCGATGCAAAACATTATAATTAAAATAACAGTTTTTGAAAATTAAATGAGGAAGATCGACAAATTAGATAGAACTTACCTATTTTGTTGGTCGCACTTCCGGGTATTCCGTGACCCCGCATGCATGCACACGTCTGCAGTCGAAGGCGGAATTTGCATATGATCATAGCTGTGACGGGTTTCCTTGTTCCTTATTAATGGGGTAGAAAAGGGCAACACAAATTGATTACGCTAGATAAAGAGGTGGTAAATTTTTCACCGCTCAATAAGCCAGTTCGTAATTACAAACTGCGCATGCGCGTAATTACGATCTGGCATTCCGGGTTCTGTGGATGAACCACAACTTGATCTCAAATGAGGTTAGCAGACGACACTGTGTGTGTGTGTCAATGGACAATTTACTTCCTGGTATGACACCGGACACTTAATGAAGATATTTCTTCATAAATACTAATTTCATGACACTTTCAGTGCTAACTGGGCAAAAAGAACACCATCTGGCTAACATTTCCAACATATTCGATCATTTCTGTCACATCGTACCGCAAGAAAATTAATTTGTATGAACATTTTGTAACCGGTACAGCGCGCGCGTACCACACGTTCAAGTCACCGGCTAGCTAACGGCATAGCTGCTCGTGAAGTCCCGCTATTTCGAAGCTGGTGCCTCGACGCTTTCAAAGACATCGATTAAAGTCTCCAAAAAAATTAAAAAGTGCTTAAATGTTGACCAAAAGATTTCAACAGACCATCGAGGGATAAGGACAAAGTGCAGTGAGTTAATACGAATTATTTAGTTGAGTTTAAAGACAAATAAAGCGTTGGGAAAAAAAGAGAAAAAAATGGGTACGAAAAAAAAAAAAAAGATACTGCTCTACACGAAAATGGCCTCAAATTCAACGTAGAGGGAGTTTACGAACCCCTACTCTGGCATGGAAGTTGAGTGAATTTATGCACTGTGGTAGCAAAATGGAGTCTTCAAGTGCAGTCGCTACCGCGACTACCGCGAAGTCTCCTAACTCACTGCGCATTCAGATTGTTTTTTGGGGTGTTAAAACATCGATTTAGGAACAAATAAATGCCATATCCAGATCAAGGAAGGATTAAGCTTCAAGAGGATACCAATTTCATGGTAAAATATTGAAAAATATGAATTCTACCATAGGTTTTTGGTAGCAAAGTTTTGGTGTTAGTAGTGCTGTAACCGATCATCGGATCGGCATGACGATCACGATCCGATCATACATGATCGGACCGTTTCTGCCGATTTCCGATCATGCAGAAAAAATCGGAAGATCGGATCGGCAAAAAAAAAAAAAAAAAAAAAAAAAAAAAAAAAAAAAAAAAAAAATCCGTTTTTTTTTCTTTGCAAAATGATCCCAAAAAACATATTTTGGGAATATAAATGAATACCAAAGCAACATATATCCATATTAATAAGCCCAAGGTAATCTTGTATGGGTATGCTTTCAATTAAAACTGATTACCTCTCCTTTTACAAAATTATTCGCGCCGATTTTGAGCTTAGTCCCATGTGTTTCTGAAAGGTTACGCCAAATTAATCACATGGGACTAAGCTCAAAATCGGCGTGAGTAATTTTGTAAAAGAAGAGGTAATCAGTTTGAAATGAAAGCATACCCATACAAGATTACCTTGGACTTATTAATATGGATATATGTTGCTTTGGTATTCATTTATATTCCCAAATTGTGTTTTTTGGGGATCATTTTCCAAAGAAAAAAAAAACGATTTTTTTTCTTTTTCTTTTTTTTTTTTTTTTTTTTTTTTTTTTTTTTTTTTTTTTTTTTTTTTTTTTTTTTTTTTTTTTTTAATAGCCGATCATACGATCCCGATCATCGATCCGATTTCGAAGATCAATAAAATGTTGCCGATCCGATCAAACGATCCGATCATCAAGGTCAGTTACAGCACTACGTGTTAGCAGATACAAATGCGTGATTGCGGTATTCGGCCGTTCTCTCTATCAATAGTACAACTTGGTAAGTAAAGTAGTATAGTAAGATGTAAGAAATAAAAGTAAAGTAGTAGTAAGAATGTAAGAAATAAAAGTAAAGTAGTAGTAAGAATGTAAGAAATAATCACAATATATTTCTGGTCAGTTTCCCTATATGTTTGAATTAAATAATTTTGTAGGGAGTGGTTTTCCATGCTGTACAACGAGGTCCTGAACCCCATGTACTGTCTGTTCGAGTACGGCAACAAGAATAACTACTGTCCACCAGTCAAGCTGACCTCTTCTCTCAACCCAAATTATTGTTCTTTTATGATGTCTAAGATTTATTTGGTTTTGTTATTGCATTCACAGGGATTGATTATTGTCTAAAACATATTGTAATATTTGTAATGTCCTGTTGAATCCTTTTCGTAGAATTTTAGCTCCTTTTCTCTGGAAAACATGAGTGGTTACTGCACGCTGATGACTCGTATTCGCATGTATGTAGGCTCCTCATTGTATTACAATTATTTAAAAATGTACACAAAACAGTGCGCCGGCTACGACCATTTAGATGCGTCCTTAACTTGCGATCCCTGAGTCCTCGTTTCATTGCCGTGCTCAAAAATACAAATTTGCTGGATGGTCTCCATTTGGATTTTAATAAATTGAGTCTGATCATCATAATTCAGGTTGGTTTCACTTCAAGTCATAGTCACACACGACTTATTAAAGGGACTTAGTAAGTTAGTAACATTGTCCAAATCCTCAAAATCAAATTTTAATACCTTGTTGTATTTGTATTAACAATAAAATCATGGGACCGATTTCGGTTTTTCAAATTTCCCTTTCGTTACAAAGATGTACGATCAAAGTATTCAGAAAAGAAAAACTCTCCCAGAGTTTTTCTTCTGTGTACAAAGCGAGTGCAGTGAGTTAGAGAATATCACTTTGCATTTTCACTCATTACCTGGCCATGCAATGTCCATTTGACTTTTATAAATTTGAATTTTATAAATCACGGAATGACAGAGGTATTTTCCCGTTGGACATCTACATGTAGCTGACTGGAAGATAATAGCTTAAAACTCTTTTTTTAAATTTTTTTATACTACTTACAACATTTGATTGTCTCTTTCAGTTCATCTGGAGAGCTGACTGGAATGTACTGCTACATGTATGTCCACAACAAGTAGAAGCGGATCAGGATGTGCATAGACATCAATCATGTAAACTACTACAGATTCAACATGGTAAGTTAGATTTCTTTTCTCCTTTACATTCTTGCTGTAAAATATGCTATGTAATATGTAGCCATTTTGCACATGTTGGTTCTGGTAGAACCATTTACCTTACTTACTTGCCATTTTGAGTACAACGTATTTTTATACACAAGTGTTTTACAAATAAAAATAAAATTACAGACAATCTAAAGATATTAATTTCATGAATAGGTGGTGACTTATTTGATGAAATTTTTCATCAAAATTTGTATCTCATCTATAAGTAAACTGGCCCGTAAGTGTTCTGTTTGGGCAAGTAAAAGTTGAAAAGTTATTATTCTGCTTGCCCGAACGGGCAAGTAGAACAAAATATTGTAAAGATAGGGTTCAACGCTTGCAGTTGCATTGGCAGTTGCCATTGCGTTGCGTTGGGCTTGGACCTGGCCCTGGCCCACTCTAGGGCCACTCTCATAGGCAGCTGCAGTAAACAAATTTGTGAGACTGGCAAAAATCATAAAATCATTTCTAGCTAAAATCTCACCAATTAATCAAACTTAACATGACAGGGGGTTAGAATTTAATATAATTTAAAACTTACATGAGCTTTCCATGTCAGAAGCACTTTAAGGACGTTCCCCAGTTAAAGTGAAGTCCATGTCAGGTTTCTTCAAACTTTCCATACCGTAACTTTGACCCATCCGAATCCCAAATATGCAAATAAAACCAAAGGTTCGTGTGCTTGTTTTTCTTCTACGGACTCTGAAGAATATGGCAATCTGACGTCCAGTATAGAATGATAGCGTTACAGGATCAAGGCCATGATAGGCAACAAAATGTCCAATAGCAAACTTAAATCCCCATAATTCTTTCAAAATCCACGTAATTTTCTCCAAACTTGGGAGAATTGTAGAGAAAGGTATCCAAAAGGAGGGAAAAAAAATTAAAGTTGGGGGGTGTATGCTCTCAATCTTGCTAGCAGCGCCCTCACGCGGCAGAAGAAACACCAATATCCTAAAAATCCTTCTCATGGACATTTTCTGTTAGGGGTGGGATAATGGGCAAGGTTCATAAAACTTATGCTGTACATTCAAAACCCATGTCACTTTTACGAAACTTGCCAAAATTATAGAGAAAGGGCTACTGAATACAGAAAAACTATAAAATGGGGGGTTCGTGTGCTCGTTTTTGTGCTAGCAGCGCCCCCATGCGGCAGAAAACATCGTAAGACCTCAAAATCTGGTCTGGAACCTATCCAGTGATGCACTGATGGGGTGGGTTCATAAAACTTATGCTGTACATTCAAAACCCATGTCACTTTTACGAAACTTGCCAAAATTATAGAGAAAGGGCTACTGAATACAGAAAAACTATAAAATGGGGGGTTCGTGTGCTCGTGTTTGTGCTAGCAGCGCCCCCATGCGGCAGAGAACATCGTAAGACCTCAAAATCTGGTCTGGAACCTATCCAGTGATGCACTGATGGGGTGGGTTCATAAAACTTATGCTGTACATTCAAAACCCATGTCACTTTTACGAAACTTGCCAAAATTATAGAGAAAGGGTTACTGAATACAGAAAAACTTTAAAAATGGGGGGTTCGTGTGCTCGTTTTGTGCTAGCAGCGCCCCCATGCGGCAGAAAACATCGTAAGACCACAAAATCTGGTCGGGAACCTATCCAGGGATGCAATGATGGGGTGGGTTCATAAACCTATGTTGTCATTCAAAACCCATGTCACTTTCACAAAACTTGCCAAAATTGCCGTGATAGGGTGGGGAAATATTCACAAAGGACGGTCCATGTGTTGGTGTTTTTTGTTGTGTGTTTTACTTGCAGCGCCCCCATGTGGTATTTTGTGTGTTAAACTCCACACCGCCGGACAGGTTCTTTCGCCAAACTTGACATAATTGTGGAAAAAGTGATAGGCCTACTCGGTGGCGTAATGAGCAAAAACTTTTGGGGGGCTGAACAAAATCCGCATCACCACCGGATATTAAGAGGGACCGAAGCGACCAAGCCCGGAGGCGCGAAGCGACTGAGCGGGGGGGGCGGGGTACTCAGATTATGTCGGACGGGGGTGTGCAGCTGAGACCTCCAAACCCATACCCACATCCAAGCCCTTACAAAAAAAAACCATGGTAATACCATGGTTTTCATGGTATTACCATGGTATTACCATGGTACACATGGTATTACCATGGTATTACCATGGTACACATGATAGTACCATGGTACACATGGTTATACCATGGTAATACCATGGTACTACCATGGTACTACCATGTGTACCATGGTAGTACCATGGTACACATGGTAGTACCATGGTAGTCATGGTACTACCATGGTAGTACCATGTGTACCATGGTACTACCATGTGTACCATGGTACTACCATGGTACTACCATGGTACTCCCATGGAAGTACCATGTGTACCACGGTACTACCATGGTACTACCATGTGTACCACGGTACTACCATGGTACTACCATGTGTACCACCGTACTACCATGGTACTACGTATGTGTACCATGGTACTACCATGTGTACCATGGTAATACCATGGTACTTTAATGATAACCATGCACAGGGGCCGCGGAAAGGTTTTGAAAATGGGGGAGGGGGGGGGGGCTGACCTCATTTGGGCTGTTACTATATAGTTATTATTTTGTGCTGATGTATTTCTTTGTTTTAAGGCAAACAAAGGGGGGGGGGCTGCAGCCTCCCATCCCCCCCCCCCCCCCCCCCCCGCTGGCTCCACGGCCCCTGAACCACGACATTTCCATGGTAAACTAATACCATAATTAATACCACATAATATGGCACAAATCAGTGACCTAGCTACAACCCTATGGTATTACATTATATTCTATATATTTCACCATCTGTATTTTATTAGCTATAATAATAGAAATAAGATGCAAATTACATTTCTTATAAGTATAATGTTATACTGTTCTTTGCATATCTCACCAGGCGCGCCAGGCAATCTGCACACTTTCTAGGTACAATATGCATGTACCCCCTCCCCCCCCCCCCCCCTGTAAGAGTGGTTTAATTCTCTAAACTCATTAAGTCTATAAGGCCGCTTAGCCACCCAAATAATTACAGGGACACAAGTTATACACTTCAAAGTTAACTTTATTGCTTATCTTTCAATTCAGTGGAAAGCTTCCAACAATCAAAGCCAAATGAAGACTATAATAGTTGAGTTAATGACACACACAAGTCAGTGCCTATATCAGTATCTAAATTGGCTACTCCTGGTAGCTAACATTCGATAAACAAAACACATGATTAAATTGGCAATAACCAATGAGGAATAGCAAAAGAAGGGTCTTGAATAAAACAACAACAAGAAAGGATTAGTTTGAGTCTTTGTTTAAGTGTCCAAAAGACATAAACAGGAAAGGTCACCATACATTACTGATATGAGCGATGACGCTAATTAATGGTGACTCTACTCAATGGTGTCCAACTAGTGGGGTGTTCACAACGCGACACAGGGTGAGACGTGAACTCTTCATTACGCGAGCTGTAGCAATCGACGAGTCGGTCCCGATGACCTTGCGTTGACCTTCAGGGCGAACGCGAGACGATCAGAGGACGATGACCCTCCACCACGAAGGGAAGACGAAGTTCATGACGAGATGACGATGACACTATGACGAAACTGGAAGATGACCCTAAGGGTAGTCAAAGATGACCCTATACGGAGTCGGGGACGACCGCCATAATTTGGCCTCAAGGAGAAGGGAATATCAGCTTGGCACTGTCACTGCTGTTGCCACGCCCAACGACTTCAATGGGCCGTATACTACGCACACAAGCCGCTGCATGCTGCAATAACTAAATACAGTAGCAGGCTGGTATTCTGGAGGGCATCTCTGGCTGGCTTAGCCGGTGCCACTCCCTACAAATTTGGCAGAGAGTGCGAGCTACTCTGCTTCGCAGTACTTTCACGAACGGCGACAAAATTAAGACTGCACTGCAATTTCATTGCCTTGCTAACACACCCAGTCCAAGTATCCACAGAACAAAGGCTCTAGGCAACTAGGGTTGCTACGCTACAACAACAACTATTGTACCTGTTCACCATCCATGGCTTGCCTGCCATGCTTAGCAGTATACACATATAATAGCACACACGCTATCCGCTATGCCATATATCTATTAGCCTAAACACAATCTACACTACAATGCACATTCCATGCATGTGATGCGCATACCAAAGTGCTATACAACCGACTGGTTTGCTTAACCCACCCCATGTTTATCTATATTCTAACTCACAGATAAAGGACCTGGGAAAATCCTTACCCCCCCCCCCACCTCCCCCCTCAGGTTAGTCAAGTCAGCAATGGTTCTGATTGGCCCAATATTGAGGGACCCATTTGAACAAGCGGCGGCAGCCATTGCATTATGCAGGCCAATGCATGCAACGAACGGCAATATGCTGCGCAGTATAGTATGCACAGACTGTACGCACGCAGTGTATGACATGTGTATGGTGCATGCAGTGCTAGTGCAGTGCAATGCAGTGCAGTGCAGTGCAAAATACACTGTATATTATTAGTGCGTGCAGAGAGATACTGAAGCTGTACCCTATTACAACAAGCTATGAGGCCAGGGGAAATTGTATTATACTTTTAGGCATGGAGATTGGAGAACTAGACTTGCAGTTGCATGGACATGATGGAGGATGAATTCAAATTTGAGTAGCATTAATTCCCAGAAAAAACTGTTGGTAAGTATTATAATTATATAAATATGTTTACATGATGTAGCTTACATTTTAGAAATGTGATGTGATGTGAACTGATGTGACAGTGATGTGATGTGATTGTGATGTAATGTGATGTGATGTGATATGAATCTATGATGATGTGATTGTGATGTGATGTAAACATGCTAAAGAGTTTATCATGATGATGCCGCTTGGGAATTGTAACTAGTAAGACAAAGAAACAGCCTACAAAAGTACAACTTTACAATGCTCATTCCCTCATTCTCTGTCGTATATCACATCTACAAAGTATGGTCCACTCAGGTGGACCATTTGTAACACGCAATATATGGCAATACACGGGAGATTACCATACTGCTTATTCATACACTGTTGCGTTCACCAGTTGAACGCTGTGTTTTAGGACGCATCGGTAAGGAAAACGGACGGGAAATAATCATTTAATTTCTACATTTTGCGGTCTTCAAAACAACAAAGTAGGTAGTCATTATCAAAATACATGAATTGGGGATCACATAAACGAAAGTTTTTTTGCATTTGATGGTAAATTGAGGTAGAAATCAGCCGACAAAAACTTGTTGTTTCCGTTGGATAGTGCAGCGGGCTAGTCCAAGAAGACTAAAGGTAGAGACATTTACATTAACATTTGGACGTTTTTTTTTTACATGTCATACCTTTAGTCCTAGTCCATAGTGTACACGTTCTGTATCTAGCCACTTATCCACCCAAAAAACCCTCCAATTTGGTTGGAAATATTTCGGCTATTCACCTGAATTTTCACGACTAGGCAGATGTTTACTCTCTTTCTGCAATTGTGCTGTCCCAAATACGTTTACAAGTTGTAATTCTGGTAAAATTAACACTTTTCCGAGGTAAACACAGCCCGATGTTTGATGACCAAGAATTTCCGTAACATGCTATTCAACGCAATTGCACAATGTAGTATTGTATTCGCCGTGTATAGACATTTGCATAACACACGGCTCGCGAATATAATACCGTTGCATGTATAACCTGCATGCGCGCGCGCCGTATCCTCTAGATCTACTGTATATTATATAGAGGATACGGCGCGCGCGCGTGCAGGTTATACATGCAACGGTATTATATTCGCGAGCCGTGTGTTATGCAAATGTCTATACACGGCGAATACAATACTACATTGTGCAATTGCGTTGAATAGCATGTTACGGAAATTCTTGGTCATCAAACATCGGGCTGTGTTTACCTCGGAAAAGTGTTAATTTTACCAGAATTACAACTTGTAAACGTATTTGGGACAGCACAATTGCAGAAAGAGAGTAAACATCTGCCTAGTCGTGAAAATTCAGGTGAATAGCCGAAATATTTCCAACCAAATTGGAGGGTTTTTTGGGTGGATAAGTGGCTAGATACAGAACGTGTACACTATGGACTAGGACTAAAGGTATGACATGTTGAAAAAAAACGTCCAAATGTTAATGTAAATGTCTCTACCTTTAGTCTTCTTGGACTAGCAGCGGGCGGAACAGGTTGATCTCCGCACAACGCTATTGTAATGAACCTATGTGTGTCATATATGGTCATCATGGATTCATGGTCATTGCAAATGAAAACAAATATGATTGAGTGACATACACTTTGGCATCCCATTACTGTAATACATCAAAATGTCATTCTTTACT
Organism: Echinarachnius parma; assembly: GCA_037951105.1. Taxonomy (NCBI): domain Eukaryota; kingdom Metazoa; phylum Echinodermata; class Echinoidea; order Clypeasteroida; family Echinarachniidae; genus Echinarachnius; species Echinarachnius parma. Next base: position 22,429 of record JBAMJV010009336.1, read on the forward strand.
CACACAGCAACGAAATGTAGTACCTCAGTACTAGTACTCCCATTGACAATGTACACATCTCATAATTTCTAGTGCGATGTTGGCATCATTTCACAATAGACATAGCGGACAATCTACACATCATTTCACTTAAAAACTTCAGCCTGTGCACATTCTAAGTTTAGCACGCAAGTATCAGGTGTGCAATTTGTCACAAAACACACAAACACAAAGTTGACGCAGGATGCAAGCAGAATCATAACTTTTCAACTTTTACTTGCCCGAAAAGAAAATGTACTTGCCCTATTACTTCTAGATGAGATTTACAAATTAGAATTTCATTATTATCTCCTAGTTGAGCAAAAATTTAGTTGCCCAGTTGGGCAACCAAACTAGACCATTTATGAAACTTCACTTGCCCGACATCAATTGTTACTTGCCCCGGGCAACAGGGCAAGTGGTAGTGTCGAACACTGCTTTAGTACAAGTTAACATTTCAATAACAATGATTTATCACTGTTATGTAAACAATTATAAATACATGTCTTTACTGTTTTTATTTTATATGTTGTGCATTTTTAAAAATAAAATGGTGAGATACTTATAATATCTCTTGATTTCTCTTTGTTATACACTTTACAGGGATGCACTTTCACCATTGAAAGCACCTCTACATCAGATGATAATGAGAGAGAAGTCATAATTGCCGTTGAGACGTGTCATAGAGCGGTCAAAGCACAACTTGAGCTGATTATCTGCAAGAGAAAGAGAAGCAAGGGGTCAAGCCAAGCGCCTTGCCTGAAAACAGTTATCAGCGATGGTAGTAGAGGATATTGCTGCTGCTGAAGTTGAGCCATAAATTCTTGAAAAACAATTGAATGTGAAAACCTCTGTTAATGTATGTACACGTATTAGAGTACATGACAGGTACGGCTGTTCTTTACGCCTTCTCCAACAGGCTGCATGGAAGTCTCCCAGCTGCTGTTATACAATCAAAACTGACACGGTGCCTGATTTACCATTGGGAGCTTGCTCCCAGTCACAGGCCACAGTGCACCAATAGTTTCAGCGAATCACCCACGTCGAGCTCAATCCATTGTAGCTCGTCTGAACGTACAACTTTTAAAACACGGCCCATACGACATCGAGCGACCCACTGAGCGCTTAAGGCTTTGCATGGTCAACGGATTCTATGTACTTTTCTTCTACTTTGGCCTCCGACAGGGAGCGACCCACTGCCTCTGCCAAGCACCACAAATCGTTACCTTCTCTTCTTGACCGCGAACATCAACTCCATTATCAGGAGTGTCGATCAGCGTCGACGGCGCATACTTTACAAGTTTACAGCTCTTTAGCCATGACAACAAAGTCTTGTTGAGTGTGTGACTCAACTGGCAATGTAATTGTGATGAGAATCCTTGTGCCTTGGAAAATCCTGCATGATGCGGATTCACGCTGCGCGCTTGGAGGGTTGAGCGCATGTGATGGAAAAATACTGAGTCACATGAAATTGGTAATGACCAGTTTACCAATTGAAGGTTAAGGTCACGATAACATGAATACAATAAAGGCGAGAGTACTATGCATGAATTGTAAATTACAATTTTCCTTGCACCAAGCAGAAGAGGAGCAGTATAGCTGTTATTATTGTGAACGCCAGATTATAACAGGAGTTGGCTAATCTGGTCACACCATATTTGGCCAAAAATTGGTAAGATTGCATTTGAAGGAGTCTGCTATTTGGTTGCCTACCTAGTCAGTGATAGGTTTTCAGGCCATGGCCAATGGAAAATCATGGAAAATCAGATCATGTTTCAAAACTGATTGATGCGTGAAGAACATTGATTGTGCAACTTCTTATAAAAAAAGTCCATCTAGTTGAACATGTGTGAATTAAGAAGCAAATATTGATTACAATTCCTTTTAAGTATACATGCATAAAAATATGTCTACTTGAGCAGTAGATGTACATACTTTGTCAAGTATTGAGGTGGTAATTGGTAATCTTCCATGCCTTTTTGGTGGTAAACATTAATTTCATGGCCCAAAGAGGGCTTTATTCAGACATACCATTGAACCTACATCTCCCATCTCTTTGCCTACATTTAATGTTATTTCTATGATAGATTGTTTCCAATACTGTTTCATTAACTAAGGATTTTTATCAGAAGTGATGATTGAGATTCAATCATTTACAGAGTTTTCTTATTCTTCTAAATGATACATGTAGGTTTGAAAGAGTGAAAAATTATCACATGAATACGTGCAGTTCATTTTATCCCATACTGCCCATTGGTTTTGACGACAAATACAAAGCATTCAGAAGCGCTTTTCGTGTAATTCATGAATATTTGCAAACCTGGGGGACTTTTGCGAAGGCAAAACCGTGTGAAAAAGAATGTAAAACTCTACGTGATATTGGCTAAATTTTACTTTAATGTTTGATTGTACTTAATAAAAATTGCTGTATTAATATAAGGTTGTTAAATATTAAATAATAATAATTTTTGTAGTTATGTAGGATGCTTACCTGATACAAATTATTTCAAATAACGGGAGCCTCGTCCTCATTTGTCTTTGTACACTTTTCAAGGGTGCAAAGACTGATGAAAGACTGCATAAGTACTGCACATTATTATCTAAGTGTGTATTTTTTTTCATCAATGGGTTAAATTTAGCCCGTGTTAAACTTAACCCACCACTTTATGGAGAGCCGCAATGCAAATAATGCACCTTTATTATAATGTGTGCTTGTTGCTACATGTACATGTAGATGTGCGCTTATCCTTGTCAAACGCCATACAAAACCTATGATTTAACCATTGCGCGTGACGCATATTTTTTACGCCTACTGGCAAGCAGAGTTTTAAAAAGTGTAAGAAAACTGACGATTATCGTCGATTTTTTCTGATTTATTTCACTATTCATCTAGATATGATATGTTCTCGTCTCAGGGAAACCTCCATACCACTGCTGTCGAAACCAAATGTAGAAAGCGTTTATTGAATTAAAAAATCAAGAAAATGCCAAGGAGACTGGTTGCAGAGCATCAATTACCCGGTTTTCCATAAGACACTGAGTTAAATTAAACCCACTTGTTCCATAAAACGACGCGAATGACGTATTTTAGCACCATGCTGAATTTAACCTTTGATAAGAATTCCACCCTAACAGTTTGTCCTAGCTCTTTCAAGTCAAATTTGTCACATGTATTAGTATGTAGGGAAAGTGGGCATTCAAAAAGCTATGAAAGTATCATGCAACATATCATAGAGAGTTCTTTATATTTTTGTTTGAAATAACTTGCATGAGTGCAGTATGACTTTCAATCCAAACCTTTACAATTGGAACTTCTTCTATTCAATTGTGATGTATGTTTTGTAAAAAAAAACTTGGATAGATGATGCATGTTTTGCGAATTTCATTTTGAGAACAAAGATTGAAGTACAATCATGTTCATATGTCTTATATGTTGGAACTTACCATGACATGTGAATGCACATATATCGTCCAGATCTCAAATCTTTGTTAAACTTAGAAGTATTACAAAATAATGTCCATCTACTGATGTTGCCATTCTAATAAATGTTTTTAATGCAATGTACACACATTACTAGTATTTCAGTCCTTTCAAACTGTCATGTATAAAGTGCATAATGATGATTTTGGAATGTATTTTGTTGTTGATTGATCGATTGTTTTTTTGATTGCTTGGTACTGCTGGTAGTGTAATTAACAATTGTATGTTCTAAAGAAATACCATGGTATTACTATAGTACTACCACGGTACTGTATACCATGGTAGTACCATGGTAGTACCACGGTATATTACTGTATAGGAACATGGTATTGTAGTACCACGGTATAGTACTCTGGTAGTACCACGGTATGGTAGTACCACGGTATAGTACCGTGGTAGTACCATGGCATGGTAGTACCGTGGTAGTACCACGGTATAGTACCATGGTAGTACCACGGTATGGTAGTACCGTGGTAGTACCACGGTATAGTACCGTGGTAGTACCGTGGTAGTACCATGGTAGTACCACGGTATGGTAGTACCGTGGTAGTACCACGGTATAGTACCGTGGTAGTACCATGGTACTATACCGTGGTAGTACCACGGTATAGTACCATGGTAGTACCACGGTATGGTAGTACCACGGTATAGTACCGTGGTAGTACCACGGTATGGTAGTACCATGGTATAGTACCGTGGTAGTACCACGGTATAGTACCGTGGTAGTACCACGGTATAGTACCGCGGTAGTACCATGGTATGGTAGTACCACGGTATAGTACCATGGTACTATACCGTAGTACTACCATGGTACTACCACGGTATTACCATACCATGGTACTACCACGGTACTATACCGTGGTACTACCACGGTACTACCTACCATGGTACTACCACGGACCAACAAAACCACGATATTACCATGGTACTACCACGGTACTACGATGGTACTACCATGGTATAATATATCGTGTTACTACGATGCCATGGTACTACCATGGTAATACCATGGTAATACCGCGGTATACCATGGTACAGAACCTGGGCCAATATACCGTGTCGACACGGTATTGTACCGTGCCATGGTATTACCATGGTACTACCATGGTATTACCATGGTACTTTTTTATAAGGGAGGGTCCTTTTGGTGTAAATAGGTACCCATGTCTAAGGATTTTTGTGGATGTGGTGTGGCAACATTGGTAGAGCACGCGCTTTCCAATCATGAGATCCCGGGTTCGAACCCTGCCCACCGCGTTTGTCCTTCGGCAAGACAATTCATCCACTATTGCTGCTCTCTACCCAGGTGTATAAATGGGGACCGGTAGGAGGTGAAAGCCTTTATGTGAACGATCTTCTTGAGCCCACTGAGCGCTTGGAAGGAATACTCCCCAGGGAGTGGAGATGGTGCACACAATGTGTGCTGGTTCGCATTGTATCCTATGACCGGGGTAATAATAAAATTGTAAAGCGCTTAGAGATGATTATCAATCGTGATAAGCGCTATATCAAAATTGGATATTATTATTATTATTATGTCTAAGGATTTGTTTTGACAAATGGACCCATGTCTGAGGATTTCGAACTTTAAATATTACGTTTTTTTAGCTGTAATATAATACAATGGGAAATCATTTTGCAGTTTCTTGATCAAATTTGTTAATAGTTAACTGTACCATACTACAGGTACGGCGCAAGGGTATTTTCTAAGTGAGGGCGAAAGTGTATACTTTGAGGGCGCTTTGCGCACAAGCGAGGGAGCGAAGCGACCGAGTGGGAGGGGGGTGTCCCCCCTCCGACACCAAGGAGCTTTGGCAATTTTTACACTAGAATGGAGCTATCTGCTGCATATCGGAGGTGAAATTCTCAAATTTTCAAATGATTGAAAAACAGTGAATATATCTTCAATTATGGTACGGTATATAGTTTGCATAAATATGAATAATGCGAGCGACCGGTGCGAGCTTGAAAATTTCAGCAACAAGCCAGTCAATATTATTATTATTATACATACTATCCAGAGCAAAACATAAATTAACAAAAACATACATATTACTCCGTCTTTTTCAGTGAAGAAGACCAATGGATTGAATCTCAAATTACTCATCAAACATTTTCAAACCATGAAGGGCCATTTGCGCGTACTATAGCAGAATTGCGTAAACATATATTCATACGTCACAATTAGACACGCGCAAAGCCATTCATACGTCATTGATAAACGCGCGTATGAATTTGCGCACTTCATCTGACCAACCTGCGCACAAACATAACTGGGGAACGTCCTTAAATTCCAGATTTTAAAATATTTGATCTATGACTTGAAGCTCCAATCCTTGCATGAGCTTTCTGACTGTGCAGCCCTCAACCACAGGTTTTAGAACAGTTGTTTACATGTTTAGGCTTGTCTGCCAGCCAGTATTATCAAAAGGCTGAAGGGATTATTTCAGAGATTAGTGTCTGAATGACCTAGACTGACAATGGGTTTCTGCAAAGTACTCTGACTTGTACTATTTGCAGGGGTGCAGCATTTCAATAGGTGTCTGGACAAGACAATAGTCAATACATGTGGCTTTTGTATCGCATTCCAAAGTATATAACAATGAATATAGGTCAATTTGTGACTCTAAGAATTCTTTACAACCAGCTTTGAACTACTTATAATATTAACACAATGATTCAATGAAGGCATGCTATAATGGTTTGTTGAACAAGGCCAAAGCCATATTATGCAATTTTATACAGACATACACAGCATCAAATTGATCAATAGTGTGAACAATTGTGTGGACAATGAGGACAGCTGACTATCAGGCTTTTTTCAAGGCAATGGAGTAAGGGGTTAATGCAGCATGCTGTTAACCCCTTGTCTTGTAGGGTGCGGTTCGTTATTCCGAAGGTTTCGTTATTCCGAAGGTTCGTTATTCCGAAGGTTCGTTATTCCGAACACGCAAATTTCCTATACCTGAGTGTTCGTTAATCCAAAAATGAAATAGGGTTCATTAATCCGAACATTTGTTGCATTATTCCGAAGGTTCGTTATTCCGAAGGGTTCGTTATTCCGAAGGTTCGTTATCCGAAGGGTTCGCTATTCCGAAGGTTCGTTATTCCGAAGGTTCGCTATTCCTAAAATGAAATCGGGTTCGTTATTCCGAAGGTTCGTTATTCCGAAGGTCCGTTATTCCGAGGGTTCGTTATTCCGAAGGTTCGCTATTCCTAAAATGAAATCGGGTTCGTTAATCCGAAAATGAATTTGGGTTGTTTATAATGCTATAATTTCATATAAAGAGATAAAATAAACTTAAATGTTTGATTGGTCTGGCCAAGGGAGGGAAAGGGGGGAGGGGTATGCTTAATGCAGGCTGTAAATAAATAAACAAAACACAACTATAGTATTATAACAAGCCCGATTTAATTTTCGGAATAACGAACCCGATTTTATTTTCGGATCAACGAACCTTCGGAATAACGAACCTTCGGAATAACGAACTTCGGAATAACGAACCCGGATTTCATTTTCGGATGAACGAACCTTCGGAATAACGAACCTTCGGAATAACGAACCGTCGGAATAACGAACCTTCGGAATAACGAACCTTCGGAATAACGAACCTTTCGGAATAACGAACCCTTCGGAATAACGAACCTTCGGAATAACGAACCTTCGAATAACTGAACCTTCGGAATAACGAACCTTCGGAATAACTGAACCTTCGGAATAACGAACCTTCGGAATAACGGACTGTAACCGTCTTGTAGGGGTGGCCCTGGCCCTGGCCCTGGGGCCTGTGAAATTGCACTTCATTTTCGGCCAGTAAAAATGAAGAAAATAAATATTTTGGTGGCCTGATTGGGCAGGCATATTTTCAATCTGACAAATAAGAAAAATCTTGTTTTCTTCCATGTCGTGTATGCATGCACAGTTTAAACACTGTGTAGACCTAGATTCTAGTAACTTTGTGCTGGACTTTGGCAAACTTTTGATCATAACACAGCTTCAACATTTCTGCTATCTGGGTAATGAAATTGTTCAACTGTATGTTGTGCATTAATTGCCGTATAGTTTGTTTTAGAAACCGGTTGCCAAGCTGAGCCTGAGTGAGGTGCCCAGTCCCATATGTGTTAATAATTGTATGGCTTGTAGTTGTACACAGCCCAGGATCAACTGTACATACTTGCTCTTGCTTTACTTGGTAGGGGCAGGAAAACACAGGAACATGCAACCTCATCAACAAGGGCAACAATTCATAGTAGTGTTGTACACTACTGTTGTAGGGAGCCCTTCTCAAAATACATCTTAATACCTCATTCATGATTCTTTTTTTTTCATGTATATCACAGATAGGTTGCTTTAAGGGGATATGTTTTGCTAGTAATCATATCTGCAACTTCCAACAACCACCACCTCAAGTTGCTCAACCATCTCTTTGCAAGAGGCAGGCGGCAAACCAAAGACTGGCCCACCTGACCAAGATCAACAAGCAGCGGAAGATCATGACAACCTTCAACTCCCCAACCTACCCACTGGTACACAGCCTTCCCAGCATCTGTCAGAAGGTTCTTTCAATTTGCCATCTTCCTAAAGGTATTTCAAATTAAATTTGAACAGATTATGAATAATGTCTTTTATAGAGAATAACCATCCAGTTTCACAGCTGTTAGGTACTCAATTGTGTAGATTGCCAACATGCTAAATGCATTGTCCATTGAAAATGAAGAGGTCATGTATTAAATGGAAGATATGTTATTTATAACTTTGGGTCTGTTTCATGACTATATTAAATGTCACGTTAGCATGTCTGATCTACGGTTCACGAAAGTTGATATTATGGACTATCGATAGTATCAGGCAATTCCCGTAGCATTTGCAATAAACCCAATGTTTAATGGGTACAAGAATCATCATAGCCTTTTTTTTAGTTTAATGGTGCATTAAAATACAAACAGATGTTGCATATTTGTTGTAGAATTTTATAGCAGCTAAATGATTCTTACTTCTTAGAAAACTATTATGTTCTATTTTTTTTCTTCAGTTAGTTATTAAATGAAGATTGCTGTATGCACATGATGTGTATAGTGTATACTGTTGTAGGCCACATTGTAAAGTCCCTGTTGTTTTCTCCTTGTTTATGGCAGGCCTAAGGCTTAGCAGGCTTAAATCTATCAGGCATTCTCCGGTTCTCCTTGGCCGACTGTCATGAGAAGTGGCTGTGAGATAGCATCCTGCGAGTAGAGATTGTCAGAAATCACCCAAAGACGCTCCGTTATTTGAGGTGTCTTACTTGAACCGATGCAGAAAAGGTGAGGAATTGCACTCCAAACAGTTTATACCGCTTTGAAGAAGAAGGAGATCATGGGTTTAAAATGTTTCCATGGTAAAACAGTCCTGATAATAAATGGGTTGGATTTTGTAATAAATGGATGCCATTTCATAGTATCTAGGATATGTTCTGCGTGAGAATAAATGACGATTGTTAAGAAAGGTTGCCTGTTAACACCTCACTACAGGACCCGAGTTTTCCAGTTCCCCCAATATTTGGAGGCGGGGGGGGGGGGGGGGGTGGATCACCTGTATTAATATATCCCCCCCCCCCCCCCCCCCCCAATATTTGAGAATTAAATACATATTAAAATAAATGGACATTGCCCTTTATCATTCATTTTTGAAAGTTGATACAATTTAAAGGGAGCGTTGAGTATTGTATTTTCCGAAGTGCCCCCCCCCAAATTATTGTAACTGATTTGGTTGCTTTCAATTCCATGTGAAAGATCATTAAAAAAACATGGGAAATAACAATAATTCCCCATTCAAATGCTCTTATTGTTGTGAAATTTGCTTTCAAAATATTATATAAAAGTGATTGACGTCCGGCTATCAGATTTAGAGAACGCTAGCACTTCGCGCTAGCGTTCTAGGTCCTTCTAACCGTATACACGTATCGCAAGCGCCGTTCGCATCGACGGCCATCGCGATCATCTTTCGTTCAAAATCTGTTCGGAGTCGCGCTAACACACGGAGAGAAGTCGAGGAGGCGCATAAATCACTGATTTTTAGCGGAATGGAGGGGAAAATCATAATTTTAACCCAGCCAATAGTTGGATCACGTATTGGAGAATGAATCAGTGGTAAGTACCGTATCATATGTATAATTTTAAAGCACAATTAGCATGCAAAAATAATATTCATTTTCAGTCCCGTATTAGGAGGACCTAGAACGCTAGCGCGAACAGTTAATTTGACTCTTGAGTTGTAACTGCTCTTTTTGAATGATAACAGGGGTTTTACTTTGTCGTTTGTAATTGTGTATACTTTTCCGAGCATGGTGGAGTTATATAACTATTAGTTTGTACCGTAATGGTGCAGGTTTTGGTTACTAAAGTTAAGTTTGACCAACACTCAACTATCCTTTAAACCACATCTTGAGAGTGATAATCTGCCCAAATCCAAAATCTTCTGGAGGCTATGCCCCATGGACTCAAATTATAGTAATTTGACCCGGTCCTAATGATTGCTATGTCCACTAAAATTTAGTTAGTATAATTATATCGAACTATTTAATAGCTTACTATGTTCCTTTTTAATCTGGACAACATATTTAGTTATGCATGTACATCAACAATCCAAAAGCTTAATGGGGGCTGCGCCCCCCCCCCCCTGGTCCCCCATTATAGTCATTTGACCCTGACCCTGTTACACGTATAATAGTTTTATTCATGAACTCTCGCTGCACATGTATAGACTGTCGTTTCCAGGGCCCCTTGTACACATTCTATAATTGCCTTATATCCAATTAAATTATTTCAGTTCAGATTTATGATATCCAATCTCTACAATTACAATGAGTTTTTAATCAATAAGAACAATATAATATAAGAAGGTGAAGAAATTTGTTTTTCTTCAAGAGGTACATTAATTCAAGAAATAATTGTTTTTCCAATTCATGCAAGTAATGATTATTATCTAATCTTCTATTTAACAACGCGTCTATAGAGTCTAGTAAATTACCACGTATAAGAACGTGCCCCCCCCCCCCCCCCAGATCACATGCAATGCACGTTTATAGCATGCAACATAATTTACAAGGCTGCATAATTGTTGTTGAAAAATACATTTTATAATTATTTAAAAATAATTATGAACATTTATGCAAAATATTAACAATTTTTCAATAAAAAATAATAGTAAATTAAATTCATATAGAACGCTGCCAGATCGCGCTTCTCATCACTGGCGTAAATCTGTCCGGAAAACACAATGTATTGGGGGGTCGAGCAATTGTTCACAAACGGTTTGTGAACAATTGCTCGACCCCCCAATGCATTGTGCTTTCCGAACAGATTTACGCCAGTGCTTCTCATGTACAATGGCAATGATGGTGCATAGCAATATCTGCGTATGACTGGCCGGCCGGGTTATAAACCCTATACGGTACATAGTACCAAGTTTCCATGTCGTACATGTATGCATGCACAGTTTAAACACTGTGTATACCTAGATTCTTCTTCTTCTTCTTCTTCTTCTTCTTTCTTGGTAGTGCAGACTTCATGACTGAAGATTACGCACTGCGTGTGGTGCACATACAGTACAGTGAACGCAAACAAAATAAACAAAACAAAAACAAAAACAGAGACGCGACAGCACAATAAAACACAAACAATGTGGGGGGGGGGGGGGTTGGGCGTTTAGATGCAGGTGGCCCTCACTGCTGCTGCTCTGAATGCATCGAGTGAAGGGAAGGCTGCTGGGTCAATTTTTAACGCGTTCCAGTCCTTGATAGTGCGAGGGAAGAAGGATGAAGGGCACACTTGAGAGCTGCATTGTGGAGTGAAAAATCTACTCCCATGTCCTCTGGTGCTTGTTGTTAGTGTGGTAAGGTGGTCTACTAGCCCAAATCGAATCTTGTAGAGCATCGCTAGTCGGCCCTGTAGCCTCCTGTTCTGTAAGGATTGCCATTTGCATGATTTGAGCCTGTTCTAGTAACTTGTGCTGGACTTTGGCAAACTTTTGATCATAACAGCCATGGCTTCAACATTTCTGCTATCTGGGTAATGAAATTGTTGTTGAAGTAGGTATTACTGTATGTTGTGCATTAATTGCCGTATAATTTGTTTTAGAAACCGGTTGCTGAGCTGAGCCTGAGTGAGGTGCCCAGTCCCACATGTGTTAATAATTGTGTGGCTTGTAATTGTACAAAGCCAGGATCAACTGTACTTGCTCTTGCTTTACTTGGTAGGGGCAGGGAAAACGCAGGCACATGCAACCTTATCAACAACAAGGGCAACAATTCATAGTAGTGTTGTACATTGTACTGTTGTAGGGGACCCTTCTCAAAATACATCATAATACCTCATTCATAATCCTTTTTTTAGGTTGCTTAAAGCCTAAAGGGGATATGTTTTGCTATCAATCATATCTGCAACATTCAAACAACCACCACCTCAAGTTGCTCAACCATCTTTGCAAGAGGCAGGCGGAAACCAAGAGACCGGCCCACCTGATCAACAAGAACAACAAGCAGCGGACAGCCCACTTCCCATCCTTAATGTGCGCATTCAGCTCTTCCATGGTCTGTTCTTCAAGATAGCCATCGCCTATGCCCAGCCTCCCAGCATCTGTCAGAAGGTTCTTTGAATTTGCCATCTTCCTAACGGTAAGTTTTCAATTGAAATTTTAACAGATTATAAATGATGTATTTTATAGAGAATAACCATCCAGTTTCACAGCTGTGCTCAATTGTGTAGATTGCCAAGAGATGCTAAATGCATTGTCCATTTAAAATGAGGTCATGTAATGGAAGATGTTATTCATAACTTTTAAGTAATCTTGGGCCTGTTTCATGAAAAGCTCTTATCTATATCTATGACTATCAATAGTATCTGGCAATTCCGTAGCCTTTGCTATAAACCTAATGTATAATGGGTACAGAAATCGGCGCTAATGTGCTTTCGTACTCCTTTTCCTAACCCTAACCCTAACCCTAACCCTAACCCTAACCCTATTCCCTAACACGTAGCCGTTAGGGTTAGGGTTAGGGTTAGAGTTAGGAAAAGGAGTACGAAAGCACATTAGCGCCGAGAAATCATCATAGCTTATTTTTAGTTTAATGGTGCATTAAAATGAAAACAGATGTTGCATATTATTGTATAATTTTGTAGTAGGCTAAATAATCTTACTTCTTAGAAAACTTATGTTCTGTTTTTTGTCGAGCCCACCGTAGGTGGAGGGAGATTAAGGGATCCAAATTGCGTCCGTCCGTCCATCCGTTACGCTTACAAACATTTGAATAACTTTCCAACCCTGCATCTGTTTGTAACAAAAACTTGATTGGTAAATACCCTACATTGGCCTCCATGATATGATGGGGTCACAGGTCACATAAGTAGGTCAAAGGTCAAATGAGTGTCAATTTGAAGTTTTACCTGCAAGAGTCTATTAGGGTTGATAACTAATTTCCAACCCTGCATCCGTTTTTAACCAAATTTGATTGGTAGGTGCCCTATATTGCCCTCCATGATATTCTGGGGTCAAAGGTCACATAAGTAGGTCAAAGGTCAAATGAGGTCAAGTGTGCATAAGTGGGCGAGACACTTTACGGCTATCGCCTTGTCTTCAGTTATTTATCAAATGAATATTTCTGTATGCACATGATGTGTAGGCTATAGTGTATACTGTTGTAGGCCACATTGTATAGTTCCTGCTGTTTTCTCCTTGTTTATGGCAGGCCTTAGCAGTTCTGCTCATCTTGGCTTAAATCTATCAGATATTCTCCGGTTCTCCTTGGCGGACTATCGTGACAAGTGGCTGTGAGATAGCAACCTGCGAGTAGAGATTGTCAGAAATCACATCAAAGAAGCTCCGTTATTTGAGGTGTCTTACATGAACCGATGCAGAAAAGGTGAGGAATTGCACTCAAATCAAAACAGTTTATACCGCTTTGAAGAAGAAGGAGATCATGGGTTAAAAATGTTTCCATAGTAAAACAGTCTGATAATAAATGGGTTGATTTTGTAATAAATGGATGCCATTTCATAGTATCTAGGATATGTTCTGCTGTGAGAATAAATGATGATTGTTAAGAAAGGTTGCCAGTTAACACCTTCACTACCGGACCAGAGTTTCCCCAGTTCCCCCAATATTTATTTATTTATTTTATTTATATTTTTTGGGGGGCGGGGGGTCACCTGTATTATTATCCTCCCCCCTCAATATTTGAGATATAAATATATTCCAAGATATTAAGATAAAGGGACATTGCCCTCTATCCTTCAGTATGTGAAAGTTGATACAATTTACTATCCATCTTCTACTATCGCTTTTTCATATTAATTTGATACCATATGTCAATTCATTAACATCATAATGCATGAAGATAGGTTGTCCTATATCTATGACTTATAATTTTTTTTTAAATAGTATTATTCTACAATTTTTTTTGCATTTTTCTCTTGCTAATAGATGATACCTTTCTTTGTAACATTTGCATGTTTGAAGACCAACTAAATCCATCAATCTATCTATTTATTTATCTATCTTTAGTGGACAACTGCCTATGAACCCTGCCAGGCCCCTGCCCTTTCAAGGTGGACATCCATCTTCTAATATGTTTTTGCTGAAGTCTTCATCCTACTAATGTATGTCCTACGCATACCTCAGGTAAAGTTAAAATACCATGGCCAGAAAAATTATAAGTTAAAGTCATTACTGTGATTAATTGGCACATGGGGCAGCTAGGCTCTAGTCTCAGATTCTTTAGCTCTAAGCTACACAATCTATGTATATATCTGCTACAAAAAGGGCATGGTCCTCTTGTAGCTCTGTGTATTAGTAGTTCTTCCTATTCTATTTTATTCTATCATTTGGACTAGGGTTTATCATGGTTACGGTCAGTTCTGAGATGAGTGTTTATTATGAATACATTATGTACATGTGCAATGATGTTATGAATATTCTAAGCGAGTAGTTCAGGTATGTGGATAGACACAATCAGGAGTTTCTATGTTCTACTTCTTAAGCAATATCTCTTGTCTTCACACCCTTAGGGAGCAATATTAGATAGGGTTGGGAGCCATTAGACTGTTGTTGATTGTAGTGATCCAGTAATATTTCTCTAAGCTGAGTTCAGGATCGTGTCAGCTTGTTTGGTTTGGCAGCTCTCGGCTCACACTGATGCTGGTGTTTGATCCCCAGTTTCAATTTGTCTTTCCTGGTTTAGCGTTTGGTTTTGTGTTCCACCATGGCTATATGCTTTCACTCGTATACTACAAACTCTGGAAAATCATCATTTACTCTTTTCACACTTGAAGATAACTATACAGAATTCATATCTTAGATTGTATCGAGCCAACAGGTTTTCAACTTTAGTGTATAAACCCTGCTCTAGGCATACTTGAACTAGACAATTATTCTAACATCAGTATCATCCTTTTGTTTCACTGTCCACTTAACAGCAATCTTCCTCTACAACTTCTTATCTTCAGCTATGCCTCAGTACCTGCACAATGACAATGGCCCCTTTGCAGAAAGCGATCCAATCGATTGCAAGTTATAATTGATTGTAAGTCAGAAAATGTACATGTTTCAACCAATCAGATTTGCACATCCAGAACACATGATCTGACTTAAAATTAATTGCAACTTACAATCAATTGTATCTCTTTCTGAAACGGGGCCAAGATGTCCCAATCCTGCCTTCTCAATAGCCAACACTTTGGACAATGTGCCATCTGAGAAGCCCCTACTCTGTAATCTTACACAGTTATGTGAACAAAACATCAATTTTAATGCATTTTACATGTGTTTTGTTATTTATTCAAATGTTTCTTCTCAGCACAAGCGCACATTACTATTAAGCACTATATACATAAATGGCATAATACTAATGTATAGATAATGAATTAATAAAGGGAGCTCAACAAAGGCGTTTGACTGGTATGTCACATTTTAGAAATGTTGTCACAGCATTTTTATTGAATTAACTTTTATGATGATATCCATCTATCTGATAAATGTCCTTTCAGAAAACTGTGCCTATCTTGATTCCTTTGTAGCTGGCATATACAGACTGTAAAATGGCCTACATTCTAGCTGCTCTGGTGCCCAGTGGCTGAAGTAAATGTACAATCTTATTTGTTCATCCAATCAAAGTCTCATCTTCTCAACTAGGAATCATAAAAGTGTCCTGTAAATTTCAACAATGCACAGACGCCCTTATGTTTCAACCAAAATAGAGGATTATGTTATATTGTAATCTGAATCAAAAGTATTATTTCTCATTTGTTTTTATTATAGACCTTGTTCATTGATGAAGTTGAGGCATTACGGCTGACTGACACGAAGAGACAACATCTTGTTTACAAAACAGTTTTCTTTGTAGATAGGTCTCAAGTTTAGCCTTACCCGACCAGTCAACCAGGATCTTTCCACATTCCACTGATAAAATAATTACTAATGAACTCACCTTTAGTCCCTAGCCTCTTTGCCAGGGAAAAGAACTCTCATTCCTCCTAAGAATAGGGAACCAGCTAGATCTTGAAACCTAAGCTCTCAATTTAAATTGAATTGAACTTTATTTTCCACATCATCAACAGGTCATCATTACTTACAACTAAGGGAACAAATGCAAACAAAGAAGTAATGTTGTACATTGTGATAATGTAGGGGGGGGGGGGGGGGGGGGGGTAATAAAAAGTCACATTTGACTTATGGCATAGCCCCATGAAAGTGTCAACATACATGTAGAAAGAAAATGAGGAGCTTCAGAAGAATTGAATATATAATTTACAAATTAACAAAGTTTGCATATAAATCAGAATTATCTAGCATTACATATTAATACTTAAAGGGGACCACCAGGCAAAGAACAACACATTATTATATGTTTTGGTACCGTTTTGTGATATCAAATAGATAACCAACATTTTGCAAAGGGTTGTGTAATTCATAAACCAAGCAATTAATTTCCACCACTTACGGAACCACTGCTATTTCCTGGTTCCATACGGGCCAACCATTTGCGAGTGCGCCAAATTGCTATTCACGCGCACGTATGTAAACAATAGATTCCCGGGCAATTCGTTCGCTCTGCACACATTGCAATTCACCGCATGCATAGCAGTCTGCGTAATTCAGACCGCATGAACGCATGCTTTAGAATGGTGATGCGTTTCCAATTTTTGTTTTCTTTTCTGGAAACATATTTTTGATAACTTGTTGATGGAATGGAATACTAACGATGTTACCTTTCTTTAATAAGAATACTATTTTTTGGTGGTGGTACCCTTTAATACTTCAAATTAGATGAGTTGAGTCATTTAATAACATTTTGAATATTTTCTGGGAGATTATTCCATAAAAGTCTTTCATTATAAGATATCAATTACATGAGATGGATGCCTGGCCATAAACAGCACAATAATTAAGCCTTCCTCGAGTTTGAGAGTGCAAGTTTGCAGGCAATTAATTCTTTAAATATCAAGGCTGTAGTTATACAATTCTTAAACTAGCAAAACTTTCAATTTTTGAAAAAGTAGGGCAGAATGAGGTCTTAAACCAGAACTTGTATTCTTTCTAATAAGTATTTATCCGAAGATCTCCAAATTGTTATTTCATAATTTAAATGAGACAATACTAACATGTTACATAATGTCAACAAAATATTGACCACAACTGTGCAGCATCCTTCATGATTACCACCATATCCTCCACACTTCAGATCGTCCATGACAGGCTCTTCCCAGTGTATATCCATTGTGTCATACAGGCACCTCAAGGATCTCATCGTTTGAGCTGAAATCCCATCTCTAAATGATTATGTCTCTCCCACACAGCATGGTACCTGCCAATGTACTTCCAACTTAAGTGCATTGTATGTAGAAGAACCATATCCCTCAAGGTGACCAGTTCACAGGTCATATTCCACTAAGCACTTGCACCACCACTGATCATGATGCTGTATATCTCGTTTATCACTTGCAGGTTATGCTGGATCCAGTATGTTGGAGAAACCAGGACCATGCTGAAGAAAGTTTTTTTATGATCACAGGTCAACTGTTCGGACATCCAAGCCTGATACCCCTGTAGGCTACCAATACGATTCATCCTACCATTATGTTTAGTTGAGTCACTTGTCATTTGCATGAACCTGCTAGGTTTGATAACTAGGCTCTATCTAATTTACAGGTTTTTTTTCCTATTTTTCTCATCTCTCATCTATCTATCTATCTATCTAAGCCTATGTCTCTCCACTGCAGAAGGAATGCCTCTTCATCACCATTCCATCTTCTTCTATCTTGTGCTTGTCGCATTAATGTAACACACCCAAATTCTTTGATGTCAACCATCCAACGTCTACTCTGTCTGCCTCCTCGTCTGGTTTGTGTTATTGGTGTCCCATTAGTTATATTATGTGTCCATCTGTTATTTTTACGTCTTGCAAGGTGGCCTGCCCATCTCAATTTCTTTGTTTTTATTTCCTGTATGATATCCCTGACATTTGTTTTCTTTATTATAAGTCCGGATTTCTGACCTTGTCTCTTCTTGTAACTCCTATCCTCTCCATTACTCTTTCTGTGACTCTAAGCTTCTTTTCCAATTTCTTAGTTGTTGCCCAAGTCTCTGCCCTGTAGGATAGTACCGGGAATTATACACTGATTGAAGATTCATCTTTTGAGGGAGATTGGAAGATTCTCAACTCTGAATATGATGCTGAGTTTCCCAAATTTCACCCATGCTAGCTGTATTCTTCTTCGCACTTCTCCTGCCCTTTCATTTTCAAGGGTGTATTTTTACCGAGGTATATGTAGCTATCCACCTTCTCGATTGTCATGCCATCGACTTTACTTGTATTGTCTTGTAGCTGGTTGCTCATCATTACTGTAGTCTTTTTAATGTTCATTTTGAGTCCTGCCTTTTTGCTCTCTATGCTCAACTCATGGATCTTTGTCTGTAGTTCCTGTGGATCATGGCTAACAAGCATAATGTCATCTGGGCAATTCCACAGTAACGGAAGGACATTCAGACACAATTTTGGAACTTCAATCAAATAATTCCAGGATCCTGCTTTTTATATTTTTATTCTAAATGGCATGTCTTTGATCCTTGTTGGACAACCTTTGATTTCCACTATTCTAAATTTTGACCGCAGTATGTAAATTAGATATGGACACTAATGAGGCCGGTAACGGAAGGACGCCAAAATGGACATGGATTTTCAAGTTTTTTAGTTATGACCAATCTCTGTGAAGTTACGAGGTTTATCATGTATTAATTATGAGAAATTAATTACTCCAGTGTTCGGTAACAGGAAGGACCTGAAAAGTCTATTGGAATTGTACAATAAAATTAATTTGAAATTTAAAGGACCCATTTATGAGAAGGAAACATCTCTTTTGTGGTCTAAAATGAGTTTGTATCATAGATAGCATATGGACATCACAAGCTTTACATTCTATTTTTTTCATTACTATATTTCATGCTCCAATGGCTCTTATTCATGGTCAATCCATGGTAACGGAAGGATACTCAGACACAAATTGTCAACTTTAAGAAAGACATTTTTAAATACTTGTATTGTTAACTTTTTTTTATCTCCGCACATTATTGAATATATGCATACAAATGATGTCGGTAACGGAAGGACACTAAAATGGACAAGGTTTTGTTATCAAATCAGTTTTAACTAAAACTCTGTGATATTAATAATACAAAATATTTAAGGGTACACATTTCATTCTCTGAAGGGTTAAGAAGAATTTACTTGTTCTTTGATTAAAATTTGTCCGCAGATATTTGAGTTATTTCACACAAAGCGGACCAATGTTCAGTACGGAAGGACATAATGGACTATAATGTATGATATGACACAGTAGGGTCATTCCATGTCAAATCACCTTTAAACAAATTGAACATTTTCATCGCAGCCCCCTTCAAATTTGCTAATATTTGGTATGTATGATATTTCAACCTTTAAAAGCGCAAATATTTAAGTTTTAGCCCACATCCGCCCAATGTGTTTGGCGCTATATGGGGGGAGTTTTGTAAGAAATGGGCGTGGGCACCATTTTTCAAATGTGCCATTGTCCCATTAA
>JBAMJV010009337.1:0-46600 GCA_037951105.1 Echinarachnius parma
ACTCATAAATAAAGGCATTACCAAAGTTCCTTCGTAGGTGTAACGTTTAACTTGCACTTTTAATTAGTGACTGTTCGGAGGCGGAACTCAGTCCATTTGCGGCCATTGCCATCTCGTGTCTTTGAAAGGGTGAGAGACCATCAAGGCGTCACAACCAGATGGCAAAGAGTTTGTGCTAGCGTGTTAACGTAATATTACGTTTGCCTCGCCGGTTCACCCACCACGTGGTTGATGGTTATTATATAGTGGAGATAGTGATGTACTACTGATCATGTACTGTGGATTTTGATCAAGGAAACAGAAATAGATCATCTTTCGTCAACTTTCACGAGCTTGCCAAGGATAGAAAGCAATAATGTGAGTGGTTATATGTGACCTTCATAAATGTACTCATAAATGTACTTTGTCATAAATGTACTCATGGTTATTATGATTTCCATCTCACGCATACGTCTTTGCGAAAGTTATGCAGAAAAGGACGATCTGTCATCTTAATGAAATATACTGTACAAGAAAATTGTAATCGAGTTGCATGTTTATTTGAGATCTAGTTTGTACATTCTAGTGGTCGCAGAATATAATTCAATTCAGTTCATTGTTTTTGAAGTATCATCAGTGAAATTCTGTTTTGTATTAAATCAAAGGTCAATGTTATTACTATTAACTATCAATATCACTTACCAAATTGTACTACAATGTAGTGTTACGTTGATCAAGATGTGGTTAATAGATAACATTATGTGACTAGTGAATGTTTACATGGTTTAAGTATTGTCGGGAAAAGAAGAAAAGATAACAACGCCAACGGCCATCCACACCTCATTATCATGATCATACAAAATGAGCTTTAGACACTCATCATCGTAAGTTCACCATGTTACATAAGAGGAAATGGTCTAGCCTTTGGTAATATGTTTTTGTTTTTGGTACATCCTAAAAAGCGGGTTCAAACATGCGTGCAACAACCTTTTTAATCAAATTACATTCAGGTTGTTTGAACTATTGTTTGGCACTTTGGCATCATGGACTGATCTGTTGAACTGTACATCGTGATAAAACCATGCACTTCACATGTAAAAGGTCACATTTATCAGTCACCTGTGTTCACATGTGAATGCCCTTTTTGCCGCTTATATTTGGTCTGATCAAGGAGCTGTAGTTCATAACACATTAGTACGTCTTGCGTGAACTTAACTTTTATTCCCAGTTTGATTTAGGTGTTCAATCAAGGAGGTACTAGTACCTCCTTGGTTCAATTACGCTTCGTTTTCCCTGCCATTTCCGAGGGACCTTGTTTTCGCAAACATTTTCTAGGCCAGAGAGGAAATGTCATTCAGGCTTGCTCAGACAACCGTGTCCCTCGTACAGAGAATCGCCGTTTCCTGCACCTTATTGCGTAACCCGGGAAGAGGTCTTTAGTCTCTTCACTTCCTTCATGCATGTGAAGACTTCACTTCATAAACGCGTCAAAGCCAAACAGCACAACCCGCTGAAAGCATCACAGAGAATCATATAAAATCATTACTCTTTAAAAAGCAGTGTTGTAGCTATATGATAATAATAATAATTTCATAAACATACAAATATAAGGGTAAACAAAAAACTTCAACATGTTAAGTGTGCCCCCTATCGGATCACGCTACGCAACCGACTGATAAAGTGCATAATAAATTATACTCGTTAAATGCACACCGTCGCGATGCGAAAACGGTTGGATAGCTTTAAATTTACTTCACAGATTAATTAAAATGTTTCTAATTAATTGGCTACGTCGGTCCGTGGAATGGTGGGCAGAAATGAAATTAGAAAACACAATGTTCTTTTATTGATAACGTCTTTGTTTGTGTTTTTTAAGTTCTATAATATTGTATCTACACAGGTATAAAAGGGCTCGCTACTCTATTGACTGTCCATTTAAAGGGATCTAGTAACTTTGTTGACATGTGCAAAAAGTGATGAAGGGTTGATGCAATGTGTATTGTTGTTATCTCATATGTCCACAGGGTATTGTGTGAAAATTTCAAGTCAAATGGACATTGCATGGCCAAGTAATGAGCGAAAATGCAAAGTGATATTCACTGACTCACTGCTCTCACTTTGTACACGGTATGAAAAACTCCGGGGGAGTTTTTTCTTATCTGAATACTTCAATCGTACATATCTTTGTAACGAAAGGGAAATTTGAAAAACCGAAACCGGTCCCATGATTTTATTATTAATACGAATATAACAAGGTATGATGGAACCACTAGAATTAAAATTTTATTTTGAGGATTTGGACAATGTTACTAAGTCCCTTTAAAGAATGTGGACTTAGCTCCTTATTTAACTAAGTCTTCATGTATCTGGGCTTAGTTATTTTTGTAGAATCAGCGACCAGCTCCTTCCTTCAAGACAGTCATTTCATTTCCTTACATTGACCGATTGCCAAGAGTTAAACTTTCTTATAGACCTTTTATTTTCAAAATTTGTCTATTGATCTGTCTATATACCTAATCTTTCCACGAAATATATAGACAACCATATTTTGTTCGGACTGTAGAGCTGTTGAGCACCATGCTACAATACTTATATTCATTTAAAAGAATCTTTCGATTGAGATGCTCCCCTTTAAAATATCCTTTCCAGCGTAGAATTTGTGTTTATTTATAATTTTGCCACTTAAGCTTATTTCATCGTAGTCTAGAAAGATTGTAGTAACGTCTGCTGCAGAGGAAATGGACTCATTCACATACGTGAATTGACATTTGGTTCGCTGACTTTACAGACTTCATTCAATTCCTATAGTATTAAGTTTTTGCACGATACATTATTTGTTTTGTTTAATGGAATAAGTGCGCAATACACCAATTGTAAAAAGGGATTTTTTTATGAGCAAAAATCATTAGACACAATGACCTTTAGACAATAGTTTAATTGAGTTCAGTTTATTTTATTTTTCCAAAACATTCAAAATATATTAACATTGTTCCTTACAAAAGAGTTATCATCTGTAAAGGGAAATTTAGATAAGCACAACGAAAACTAAAACCATACAGTAAATAACGTTTGTGGAAGTTGAGAGATCCACACAAAAAGTAACACAATGCATGTCAACTGTGATGGTATACCCCTCGAAACTAGTAGAAATCCTAACGATGTAATTCAGAATGATTAAATACGATATGATACAAAAACATAGATCAGATGAACTTCATAATAATCCAACTGGTACTACAACAGATTGACATCAGACGAACTAACATCCATCTGTCCGTGTAGACTAATACTGGTATACCCAACCACTCAGTAAATAATATGATCAGGTGATTCTTATGCAGTTGGAGTACGTACGGAGGTTAGGATGGAAAAAATTAACTTTTTTTTGTTGACGTGGCAACTCATTTCTCTAATTGCCCTGTGAACTTGCTCCGCTAGTTTCTGAAATAACATTTAGATGGTGTTAGGGGGGGGGGGGGGGGGGGGAGATATAGGAAATAATTACCTTGACCGCCTGGAGTTCACCCGTACTGCAAATGTATATGTTTATAATATCATTTTTGTTTGCGTGATATAAAGAGAGGGTAAGGTATTTGCGATGACGAGTGATATTGTAGGGGCCGGTATTATAAGTATGATGTGAAACATTTAAGCAATTTACTGTACTTAATTGTTGGCTTAAGTAAATTGATTAACAACGCTTATGATTCAGTTGATACATTAACCGAAAATGTATCAAAATTGTGACGGCACAATATTTATGACTTTTTACTTGAGCATGTTGAGAAAAAGACTAATCACGATTTGCATAAGAAAAATTAATTTCCTAGTCCATGCGAATAGCTAGATACATTTCTTACCTAATCTGTTGTGTTGCAAATCTTAACAAAGACTAAAAATAGCAAGCGCCGCAAAATGGAGTTTGTTGTTTCATCACACTTTTATGCACGACCTTTATTTCATAAAATACAAGTACAAATGTACTAACACTTTAAAAATGACATATTTCTCAACTACTTCCGATGGGTTTGTTGGTATTCTTATATTTCACTCATATATAGTCGTGTAGCGCCTGCGGTTTTGATATCTATATTTGTATTCGTGTATATATTGTAGACGATATTAAAGTGGTCATTGTGATGACAATATTCTGCTGATAGGAACGTAAACGGTATCATACATTGTCACAGTAATGTAATGAAGATATTAAAGACCAACATGTTCTCCACCAAAATGAAGTTTTACATAAGATTTGTTGCCATAAAAAGTATAAATAATTTCATGAACGTTATTTTATTTTTTTGTAGATAAAGCAATGGGTTAGATGAGTAAGCAATTTCACTGCAGTGCAAACATTCTGTATATATATTGTAACAAATCCGGTGTAATATACATACCAACTTTGGACGCGTTATTCGCAGAGAGGACACGTTCAAGTTGCCGCTCTGGTAATGCCATTAGTGTGGTGGTGATACGGAGGCATTTTCTCTCTTTCCTCCCCCTTTTTACAAGATTATTTACACGAAATTTTAAGGAGGAGAGGAAATTGTATTTGCAGACTCTTTTGACGGGGTAATTGCAAGATAAACGACGGGTTAAAATGGTATGGTACACGTTACAACAGTGTTGGTATCAGATGATCAGATGGGCAAACCATTCGTCCCCCCGGTTCTTGTATTTTAACTTGTAAATTTCGACCTGTAGGTACATGACCTCAGAACGACGCACGTTTGTGATTTCAAGCAAAAATCCAGATGTGATTTTCACATTGCTGTACATGAACCTGTACGTGATCTCCTTACGTGAATCTTACATTTCTCTGTAAATCGCTTACGAGAGACACGTTGGCATCTTCCCAGAACGTGAATTATTTGATATTTGTAATGTTTAATCCTTTTATCAGTAACTATATTAATTTCCCGAATATTAAATACTAAAATTCCGAAAAGCTGTTCCATTATATAATTAACCTCTTATAACCAAAGACACAGACATTTCGACCTGTATGTACATGACCTCAGAACGACGCACGTTTGTGATTTCAAGCAATAATCCAGATGTGATTTTCACATTGCTGTACATGAACCTGAATGTGATCTCCGTATACGTGATCTCCGTACGTGAATCTTACATTTCTCTGTAAATCGCTTACGAGAGACATGTTGGCATCTTCCCAGAACGTGAATTATTTGATATTTGTAATGTTTAATCCTTTTATCAGTAACAATATCAATTTCCCGAATATTTATACTAAAATCCCGAAAAGCTGTTCAATTATATAATTAACCTCTAAACCAAAGACGCAAAACAAAAATGCTTGATAACGAGTAAGCCATTATTCTTAGGCGCTTTGCTAGGTGCAATACTCCTTCATTAGGTCTGCACACAAAATAAGTCGGAAGACGAAGTTGAAGAAGATGGAGAAAAAGAAGACAATGTCTGATGGAGCAGAACCGGTTAAAGGGGTAGTTTAGTTTTGGTAGAGAGGGCGCTGCACATCACAATTTTTTTGTGAGGTAATGAAAAACTGAGTGTCGAATTTGAGAGAACATGCAATTTTAATGGCAGAATAAACTTTATTTGGTCAAAATCGACCCAGAAACGGCTGAAATATCAATAAATATATCTGATCTTATAATTATTTGGGGCCCAAATAATTAGACGAATTTTCAAAAAATTCAAAAAATGCTTGCACTTTTTCAAAAATTTTCAAAAGTGTTTTTTAAATAGTTGTTGATGATCACTCTATTTAATCATTATTTCAATAAAACATCACATGCATAATTTTGTATGAAAAATGGTTGAAACCAATGCCTTTTTAGAAAGCGCCCTCTTGTGTTTTAATGGCTCTTTTTTAATGATAACGGGCTTTTTACTTAGTCGTTTGTAATTTTGTATACCTTTCGAGCATGGTGGAGTTATAACTATTAGTTTATAATGTTACTGTCCAGGTTTGGTTACTAAAGTTCAACCTTACCAAAACTGTACTACCCCTTTAAAGAGTAAAATTATAGTAAAAAATACGAAGCAAAAGACGAAGACAACGGCGAATGAGAGGAACTAAAACAATGGGAAAAGGGGATAGAGGAAGTAGAAGCAGAAAAAGAAAAAGGAAAAGAAGAAGAAATAAATGATGTAGAATGGCAACAATCTAAGGTATATTGATCAGAGGACACACACTGGTGAGCAAAGTAAGGGCAATTATTTGCATTGTGATTCACTTAGAAAGAATTACTTGTACTCAGCTTATGGCGTAAGAAATTCACATGAGTATTCTTTGCTTAGTCTGTTAGTCGACCATTTTGTAACGCTGAAGGGTAGATTTAAAGGGATCTATTAACTTTGTTGACATGTGCAAAAAATGATGAATGGTTGATCAAATTTGTATTTTGTGATCTGATATGTCCACTAATCTACTGTAAACAATATGTTAAATGGATGTTATATATATATGGCCGAGTAATGAGCGAAACTAACTCATTGCACTGGCTTTGTATACAGTTATAACTGTCCAGTGGATAATTAAAAATCAGAACACTTCAATCGAAATATCTTTATAACGAAAGGTAAATTCGAAAAACCCAAACCTGCTGCATGCTTCTTTTGGTAATACGAATACAACAATGTATGAAAGAACCACTAGAGTTCTAAGTAAGTTTTGTGGATTTGAACAATGTTACTAGATCCCTTAATGCCCGGCGCAGACAGAGCCGACTCGACCCGATCCGACTGGTTTTCAGCCTGATTAATTCAGTATACGCTGCCTCAGGACGCTGATTTTGCTAGTCAAGAGCCAGTTGAAGGTCATTCGAGGCCGATTCAACATGTTGAATCGGCGAAACTGACTCTAGCCTGACTGAAAACCAGTCGGATCGGGTCGAGTCGGCTCTGTCTGCGCCGGGCTTAAGTCTCGGTCACATCTCACCGGATAGCGTAAACGGATGCCCGACGAAGGGTACAATTTTCAATCCGTTCGTCTCTGTTCGTACGCGTTTATTATCTTGTCCGTTCCTTGTCAGGCAATGTAGGTTGTTCTATCCGGCAGAATGTTTTGTGCACGAAGCAATGTAGACGACTTTCACCACCGGATAAATGGATTTTTGCAAATTGTCTATTCGTCGGGCATCCGTTTACGACATCACGTGATATGTGACCGGGCCTTTAACGTGCGGAATGGAGGACAGACACTGGGTTTCTCCAGAGCTTCCCAGGGTTGTCATCTGGGTCAGACCCACTCAGACGGACTGCCCGACCCCCAAAGCTCGGGGTCATCCGGTGTGTGTCTTCGTCTCATCATTGTCTCATCCTCACATGATATACCAAGCAGTAGTTTTGGTCCGCGTCTGTCCGTGATATGATTATGAATCACACATCGTATCCTCTGGTGGTAAGTGGTGACATTTACTTCACGTTCACACAACCTTCACATTTCATACCTGTGTCGAAGCGCGCAGTACGTGTGAATTTACGGATGTAAACAATTATAACATACTGTACAATCAATATCAATTCAAGGTATTACGATGATCCATGGTAATCTTCAAGTTCTTCGGCAATTTAGCCCAATGCCTACATGAACCTGGTAGATCCTGAATTATTCCTAAGGATATTTCAAAATCTAGTAAGGAACAGGAACACAGAATTAAGAAGCATTTGGACATAGACAGGACGATTATTACTCCACGGACGATTGTAAATGCTGCAACATTGGTTTAATGTCAATTGGTTCTTCGTAGGCGCGTGGCGGTAACTTTAGTCGCTTGGTCTGCATCCATTTGGCCCAAGTCAGAAGATAGAGGCTTAGGACTGAGATTACTGATCGGGGTTAGCGTTAGAATTTGAATTTCAGGTTATGTTAAAGGTGGTATCTCACCGGGCTGGAGACTAGTTGGCGACCAGTTGGCGACTCAGTCTCCGCTGGTCGCGGAGACGTCTCCGCGACGTCGCCGCGACGTCTCCTGGAGACTAGCCGGGTCTCCGGGGAGTCGCGGGAAAATCAAACATGTTCGATTTTTTTGGAGACTCTCCATCAGTCGCGGAGACTAATTTTGTCCGCGACTGGGGAGACGTCGCGGCGACGTCGCCGCGACGTCGCCGCGACCTACTGGAGACCAAGGCGACTGAGATGAGACGTTGCGGAGACGTCTCCGCGACACTACTTGACCCACTTTAGAGACCACGTGACTGAGTTCTTTATCATTTGGTACAGTTAGTTCCTGCTCCCATGGATACGTCGCGGAGACGTCTCCGAGACTTCGCCTTGGTGAGATTGCAAACCATTTTCGGGTCTCCCGAGTCGCCGCGACTACCGCGACTGATCAGTCGCGGCAGTCGCGGCGACGTCTCCGCCGGTGAGATACGCACTTAGGTTTGGGGTCAAGTGTGGAGTTAGGGAAATGGAAGATTCAATATACTATACCAAATACGTCTTGAACCAAATGATAAGTAGACTAAATATTAAGTAGATCAAGATGTAGACCAAATGAGAAGTAGACCAAATGTGAAGTTGACCAAATGAGAAGTAGACCAAATGAGAAGTAGACCAAATGAGAAGTTGACCAAAGGAGAAGTAGACCAAATGAGAAGTAGACCAAATGAGAAGTAGACCAAATGAGAAGTTGACCAAAGGAGAAGTAGACCAAATGGGAAGTAGACCAAATGTGAAGTTGACCAAATGAGAAGTAGACCAAATGGGAAGTAGACCAAATGAGAAGTAGACCAAATGAGAAGTTGACCAAATAAGAAGTAGACCAAATGGGAAGTTGACCAAAGGAGAAGTAGACCAAATGGGAAGTAGACCAAATGTGAAGTTGACCAAATGAGAAGTAGACCAAATGTGAAGTTGACCAAATGAGAAGTAGACCAAATGGGAAGTAGACCAAATGAGAAGTAGACCTTATGAGAAGTAGACCATATGAGAAGTAGACCAAATGAGACGTATACCAAATGTTAAGTAGAATAAATCAGAAGTAGACCAAATGGGAAGTAGACCATATGAGAAGTAGGCCAAATCAGAAGTAGACGAAATGGGAAGTAGACCAAATGGGTGTCGACCAAGCGAAGATAAACCCACGTGGCCACCAGGTTATCTGTTCAATTGAATTATGGCGGCCGGTAGGTACCTCTCGGCTGCATCGGCCTTGATAGAAGCATGTCTGACCTGCCAGAAACAATCGGCATGCAAAAAGTGACAGATATATTTCATCTCTATCTCATCCCGCGAGAGACGAGACAGATATCACAGCGGCCATCACCTTGTGGCGAGGGATCCCAGAGGAACGAACAAACTAAATCATAACGAGAAAGTATAATAGTTCGGAGCCTTTTGTCTTTTTAAGTGCGAAATCTCGGGGGTTCGATACCCAAGTACATAAGAGTACCGAGGTGTGACCCCCCCCCCCCCCCCCCCCCCTACAATGTAGCAACGCCACTAGTGGGGGGTGTAGGCCTTTGATAATATATTATACTTGAAAGGTATGCTCCTTAAAAAGTAGATAAACCATATCTGATATGAAAATACATGTTTTTTTATGAACAAAGACAATGCATCGCGAAATAAGGTCTCTTGAGAGTTTAACCTTAGCACACGCCATTTACTAATGAAAAGTGTCAAAGTTTATCAAAGATGCGCTATTATTTTGATGGAATACAGACAATGCAGTGTCCCAACGGAGGTGTAAACAATACTCTCTGTCGTCTGTGGGGAAAAGGAAAAGGGAGCGGCATTATGTGATAACCCCCTCCCCTTCCAATATCTGTATAATATGAAGGAGGACAATTTCTTTGAAAATGTTCCTTTTCTGAGAAAGTTCCTTGTCCGTACCTTCAACTTCTTGCTCATAATAGTCACACATGACAAAAGAATCACAAACATTACCTTTTTAGTACATGTAACTTTTTGGAGCATGGGGAAAGTCCCCTATTTATGGTTACAACTATACACACAATATTTGAATGCCTTCGAATCCGCAATTGATTTGTTCTACATTTCATTCGTTGGCTTAGTTTGCAAAGGACTGTTGCAGTTTCTTCATTATTTGTGTCTAATTTGTCATTATAAAACCTTATCAGGACAATTTCTTTGAAAATGTTCCTTTTCTGAGAAAGTTCCTTGTCCATACCTTCAACTTCTTGCTCATAACAGTCACAAATGACAAAAGAATCACAAACATTACCTTTTTAGTACATGTAACTTTTTGGAGCATGGGGAAAGTCCCCTATTTATGGTTACAACTATACACACACTATTTGAATGCCTTCGAATCCGCAATTGATTTGTTCTACATTTCATTCGTGGGCTTAGTTTGCAAAGGACTGTTGCAGTTTCTTCATATATTTGTGTCTAATTTGTCATTATAAAACCTTAAATAATGTGGAACCGTATAATAGTAAGAACTGCAGTTTCCGTCTTGCGTAGGCTGCTATGCCGTAGAGAGTTGCAACAAAAACTACCGAACTTATTAATATCGGTTTTCGACACTCGAATTGCCGAAAACTTCCTCCGGCTATTTATTTCCCATTACCCCTAGTAAGTGCATACAATCCCCTGGGGTCTGCCTCAAAGGGAGTAATACGCAGTGCCGATACGCCATTACAAAACCAGTGATGGTTGATGTCTTGACGCATTTTTCAAGTTCATAAGTTTATTTCTGGTGTAATAATTGCTTGGTGCGGCTTTGACAATGTTGAACTATTTAATACCTATACCTGCTAATCAGATTTGTTAGTAATACTAGTATTCACAGCGCATTTGAATAATATATAGATGGAAATATTGTTATTGATTTTTCATTTTAATAATCTTGGTGATTATTATTGTTGTTAGTGTTATTATCATTATTATAATTATTAATATTATTATTAGTATTAGTATTATTATTATTATTATTATTATTAAAAAAAAAAAAAATTATTAGTAGTAGTATTGTTATTATTTATTGTTCTTATTGCATAATATATAATATCTATTGATTATGATGTCGTCCTAAATTCATATCAATGCATTCATTATGACTCAAAACCATTGCAGCTGCAATGCAACGCTACAAAAGAACAATTTAAAATATTAGTAGCTCAGTGCTCCTGAACCTCATTATGCATACATTTCCCCCAAATGCGGTATTATGAAAGTGAAATGGTAAACTTTAATTTTCAGCACCACTGGAACCCCGTCGTGCCTTTGGTTGAGCGTCCATGCCCTTCCAATTAACAGAAATCCCACGGTGAATTTCAATTATTGTTTTCGTACGATTTGCAGTTTCGGCGTGGGCTCGCATTACCATTCATAAATTACTACTACTACTCCTGTGAATATTCAACACAATATGATCATTCTTCCGAGAATAATTATTAAAGGGAAAGTTGAGTTTTGGTAGAGAGGGCGCTAGACTACTTAATTGGTTTGTGAGGTAATGAAAAACTGAGTGTAAAATTTGAAAGAGCATAATATTTAAACAATAAAATCATCTTTGTTTGATCAAAATCGGTTCAGAAACGGCTGAAATATCCATAAATATAACAATTTGTAATAAACCCGGGGCCCCGGGTTTATTAGAGAATTTTGAACCAGCCGTTAAAAATTCAAAAAAATGCTTCCTCTTTTCAAAAAAGTTACAAAATAGGTATTTAAATAGTTGTTGGTTATTTCTCTATCTAATCACTATTTCAACAAAGCATCACATGCACAGTATTTTATTCAAAATGGTTGAAACCGTGTGTTTAGAGAGCGCCCTCTTACGTTTTAACGGCTCTTTTTGAATGATAACATGATCTTTACTACGTCATTTGTAATTTTGTGTTCCTTTCTAGTTATAACTATTAGTTTGTAATGTAATGATGCAGGTTTTGGTTACTAAAATTCAGTTTCACTAAAACTGTACTCTCCTTACCAGAACTCAACTATCCCTTTAACTTCATTTTGTTTGATAATTTATTGGTAGAAAGTCACATAATTATGATTCAAATTGAAAATAAAATGAGGTTTGAAAGGAACAGATTCGAAATTACGTTTTAAAAATATCATGTATATATACGTCTTTTGTTTGAAAAAGATTGTTTCTATGTAAGAAAGTCTTTAATTCCATGTAATGTACTTGCAGAGTAATAATTCACAAAGAAGTCATGAAAAGGTCATTGTCATTTGAGTAAAATTCGTGTTTACAATTTGCTGTTTGTATTTGGCCACACTTATTCATTTGATTGTCTATCATTCTAGTAAACTACATTTTGTTATTATTTAATTATTGAGTTGAGAAAGTGCACAAGATAAGTGTGCAGGATTGAAATGTGCCCAGATGACCAAGGGTAATAATGATAATTGTGCGCCAATATAGTGTCTATACCGACAGATGTGCGTGCGTTATAAATATATAGGGTGGCCCCCAAAAAACGGAACGGGGCACTTCCCAAAATAAAGTAACAAAATGATTATGTCCATCGAATAGGGGGTTTTTCCAATGAAAAACGATACCAAGAACAGTAATTTTGGTCATGTAGTTTTTGTTTTAGGGCGCTCTGAGTGACACCATGTCAGGTTCCCATTTTTGTCAATTTTTACCAAGTCAGTGCCTGATAAATCGCACTTACTGCCCGTCATATCACCAAACAACCATGCCCATTCTCTCGGCACACAGCTGAATGCACACTAACAATAGCGCGCGTATTGCTCGTTGTGTAATGCTATGGCGGGCAGTAAGTGCGATGTATCAGGCACTGACTAGGTAAAAATTGACAAAAATAGGAGCCTGACATGGTGTCACTCAGGGTGCCCTAAAACAAAAACTACATGATTAAAATTACTGTTATTGGTATCGTTTTTCATTGGAAAAGGTACCCTATCCGATGGACATAATTATTTTGTTAAAGGGCAATGAAACCCAAGCAAAATGTTGCTTGCATAGTCTTGAAGAGATTAAGAAGAATAATCTCTGAAAGTTAGAGCATAATCGGGCAAGAAACGAGAAAACTACGGCTCTTTGAAGATGTCCATTTATTCCTATGGGGAACTCAAATTGGCAGCGCACTCTGATAAGTGTGTGGACAACTCCCCATATGTTTTGTACACAAATGTTTCCATTTTTACAGTTTTCTTCATAGTCACAATTTTCCATTCCCCCAACTCATGATATGTTATGTATAAAAGCATTCTACAAAACATATGTTGAACTCGAACGAAGGGTAAACATACATTTTGAGAAATACAAACAAAACTGAAATGTTGTGTACAAAATGTATGGGGAGTTCGGCTCTTTTATTGCAAAAGGGTGTATCTCGAGTATACGCCGGCATAAATAAAACCGAGAAAAATGACTTTGAAGTTTGAGCATTTCGTTTTGCTATAGAAGCCTCAAAAATGGTTATATGCTGGTGGAGTTTGTTTTAGAATTTAATTTATTGTTCAAATATTCTTTCCATATAGTTTTCATTTGTTTTAACTTTTTATATTTAGAGCAAGATTCATTTTGTATCCAGATACACCCTTCTGCCAAAAAGAATTGGCACACGCCGTATTGGTCTCTATTTGGCAAAAGGGTGTATCTGCAGATACACCATGAACATTACTTCACCCTTTTTGGCAGAAGGGTGTATCTGCAGATACACCCTTCTGCCAAAATAAATGAGTGAACTATTTCGTTTAGATATTATGCAGAAAAGGTGTATCTGCAGATACGCCATCAAAATTCCGTCACATTTTGTTGGCAGAAGGGTGTATCTGGAGATACACCCTTTTGCCAAAATAAATGAGTGAATTATTTCGTAAACATATTTGGCAGAAATGGTGCATCTGCAGATACACAATACAAATTCCTTCACTAATTTTGGCAGAAGGGTGTATCTGCAGATACACCCTTTTGCCAACAAAATTACTAAAAAGAGTAAAAATTACTCCAGGTCATATTATCTCGAAAACTAAAGTTTGAGCACTTCTGAAACTTTGGTAAATGAAAATTCTGACCTCAAAAACCCTCCAAATGGAAAAACCTGAAAAAGTCAAATGTTCTGAGATACACCCTTTTGCCAAAACAGGGCCGAGTTGTCCACAGCTTTGCCAGAGTGCGTTGCCAATTTGAGTCACTCGAAGAAATACATGGCTCTTTTCAAAGAGCCATAGTTTTCTTATTTCTTGACCGATTGTGGTCAAATTTTTAGAGACTATTCATTATATTTAGTGTCTTATAGTGCATACAACAATTTGTCTGGATTTCATTGTCCTTTAATATATTCTGGGAAGTGCCCCGTTCCGTTTTTTTTGGGCCACCCTGTATAGTATATTATTAATATTATTATTATTTGTATTATTATTATGATGATTATGATTATGATTATTATTATTATTATTATTATTATTATTATTATTATCATTATCATTATCATTATCATTATGATTATGATTATGATTATTATTATTATTAGTAGTAGTAGTAGTATTATATTTATGATGATGATGAGTATTATTATCATTATTACTATTATTCTTTGTTTAGGTTTCCGTGGATGACGTGCTGTCTACTTCTGTTACTCATACTGACCAGACAAGTTCACCTTTCTGCAGTATATCCTAATCAAACAGATACGTGTAAGTAATTTGAATTAAAAACGGTGCACCTATTTCAGTAATCAAAGAGATACGTGGAAATAAAAGAAAGAAAATAATAGCAAATTCTTCTTACATACTGATTAGCCATGATCATCCATTTTAGTTTATCGTAGTGATCGAACTGTTAAGTGTCAATAATTATAAAGTTTAAAATGCTAATTTCTTTGTCTTACATGATAATGATACATTGAAGGTACCCTTTTCTAAATCAAACAACTAAATACAGTTGAAGTATTGAAAGAAACAACTTCTTTTATGTTGAACATAAATGCCTTTGTTAAGAAGAAAAACGGTTCTTTATTACTATATCACAAACGATCATATATAATTATAGTAAGGTCAGTTTGTAAATTTGTTCAGACTAAAATTTAAATCTAATTTACAGGTACTTAGTAGATACTAGTTGCTTTAAAACGTAGGCCTAATAATAGAGAACCTCAAATAATAAAGGTCGTAATAGTCGTCCATCCCAGAACATATCTCATCTTTGCAACGTTGCAATGCAGATTCAGCTACATTTCACGACGGCATCTATAGTAACTTTGTTGACATGTGCAAAAACTAATGAATGGTTCATGATGATATGTCTATTGAGTGATGTGTGAACATTTCACGGTAAATAAATGTCATATGACCGAGTTATGAATGATATTCGCGAACTCATTGCACTGACATTGTACACAGTTTTAACTTTCCAGTGGAGAATTAAAGATCTGAACACTTCAATCGTAAATATCTTTCTAACAGAAGGGAAGTTTGAATAACCAAAACTATGCTTTTATTGGTAATACGAATAAAACAAGGTATGAGAGAACCGCTAGACATCTGAGTAAGTTTTGTGGATTTGCACAGTAATACTAGATCCCTTTAACGCTCCCATATTTAACTGCGACACTTGAATGTGTTCTGATCACGAGCCACCACATACTAATGCGTTAATAATGATTGAGAGCGATCCGTGTCCCGAATGGTTTTCGCATCAGAGTGAAGATCACCGTGTTACCGTCTAACGACGTTTGTGGCAATTATGTTTCATTATATACCGTCCCACTTGAACCCCACATCGGCCCCGGCTATTCGATCTCAACCATGGCAGTCCCACGTTTGATGCTTACTTAATCCGTATCATACCATAAACATAGAATGTGTTTACTATTAACCCATATGCCCCCTTTGTTGTAGTATTGAAAAGGTTAACGAGCCTTGGGGAACGGTACATGGAAAGAAAACTCGGTTAAAGGGATAGTACAGTTTTGGTCAAACGGAATTTTTAGTTACCAAAACCTGCACCATAACGTTTCAAACTAATTGTTGTAACTCCACCATGCTCGAAATGTATTCAAATTACAAACGACTAATTAAAAAACATGTTATCATTCAAAAAGAGCCGTTAAAACACAAGAGGGCGCTCTCTAAAAACGCATTGGTTTCAACTATTTTTTATTTTAAAAATTGTGCATGTAATGTTTTGTTTAAATAATTATTAAATAGAGAGATCATCAAGAACTGTTTAAAAACTTCTTTTGTAAATGTTTGAAATAATGTAAGCATTTAATATTTGTTTTCTTAAATCATCGAATATATGTGGGATCCCACATTTATTCTGATCGGATATATTAATTGATATTTCAGCTGTTTCTGAACCGATTTTGATCAAATAAAGTTTATTCTGTCATTAAAAAATATGCTCTTTCCAATTTGACACAGTTTTGTATTACTTTACAACAAAAAATATATTTTGAAGCGCCCTCAATACCAAAACTCAACTATCCCTTTAACCCTGTGACCAAAATTGGGCTAATACCGCGCAGTCATCGAGAGGTGTTAGTCGATAAGTGTGCTGGAAGTTGCCCAGACTAATAACAAGATAGAGCTACCCAGTGTTTTATTTAGTTATCGGTCAATGAACCTGTAGAGAAACGTATGTGATTGATAATGCTGCCCTCAAACAAATTGAAACCAATTCTTGTGTTGATTTGTAAAATTCGAAATCTAATTTTAATGGTTTTGTTGTGGGAAATGCAATTTCCTTTTTTCTATTACCAACCAAAACATATATTTATTTGGCTATTGATGTATTTTTTGTCGACTAACCTTTGGGAAAGTATATGATAATGCTGCCCTCAAAAAATATGAAGCCAATTTCCTGTTTAAATTAGCAACCCAAATATATATATGGCTATTGTGGAGATATTTCCAGTGTATTTGTTTAAAATCTTGTTTACAGTTACATTTACTGACAGAAAAATAAAATAATCCAGTTTTGCGAGTTCTAAAAAGAATGCCGAGCCAGAAATTAATTTGAAACTCACATGATTATATCCTGCTTCCTACGACATAATTATATTAACCCCTTCCCTACGAGTTTATGAAATCCCCATAGACTTTGTACACAACCCACTCGGTTCCCGTGGTCAAGGGGTTATCGTTTGATGTGATTGCGATGTGAATGAAAGGGCAATATTATGTTATTGATGGTCCCTTATTGATTTATTGTAAACAGGAAAACGAAACGAAAAGAAAATTGAAATATTGGACAGACGTGGTTCCGGTACAATTTCACTTTGTTTGTGTGATACCTAAAATGTTTTAACTTTCAAATACTCAATAGAGCACATGCCCTATTGCCCAGAGAAAGTAAAAATTGATGTCGGACAAGTAACATTACATAAAATGGTATCATTTGGTTGCCCGATCGGGCAACTAAATACTTATTTAACCACAGGAGAGAAAAAAATCCAGTTTTTAATATGTAAATCTCATCTAGAAGTACAAGGGCAAGAAATTTGTCGGTTGGGGCAAGTACAATTTGAAGATTAATGATTTTACTTGCCCGACTGGGCCAGTACAGAAAAGTTAGTGTGGAGGCTTGTCTCTACAATTATTTAGCATAAACAACTTTGTAATTTGCCCGATTGGATTGTGGTGTTTATAATGAGTACTCATTTTGGTTGACTATTTTGTCAGCTAATAATTTTGAAAGTTTATCAAAATTAATACCAATATCCATCACATTTAACTGTCATTAATATGTACAAATATGTTTCTTGTGGAATTGTTATCGTGACCAGCATATCCCTTCTATCTACCAGATACAATGCTAGATGCAAAAATCACATTACGTTAAGAGATTCATGGGGTTCACAAAGATCCCAAGTTTATTTTAACTCTAAGACATAACAATTATGGAAAGCCATTTGTAGCCTTGGAATAAAACATATTCAATAGCAAAAAAAATAATCAAGTATTTGAGACTACCAACAATAAAATATATCAATTATTTTAAGGCTTCTTGATAACAACAAATAATAACTGATTTTAACTTTATACATTTTCAAAAGAAATGGTTCAACCATATTACAAAGAAATTAACGGCTTTCCATAGTAGTTAGGTTAGTTCCAACGTAGAGTTAAGTTCAACTTTGAATCTTTGTGAAACACCCCCCAGATCTATTTGGGTGATATTTTTGCAAGGTTACGAGGTACATGTACCTTTAACCTTAAACAGTGAACTTGATGGTAATCAATCACCAAAACTGCGAGGGGTGGAACAAATTGCCACTCATGCCCAAGTAAATCCTACAGCCTAGGGACTTCCTCATTTTTTCCTTCTCAAATCTCACCGATATAACTACAAACTAGTTAGACCTGAAAGTTTCTCCGCGGAAATCAAATCTTTCCGTCTAGGCGATCTTGCCCGATAAGTGAAATGGTTCGTTCAGTCATTCAAGAATCGAATCCAATCGCGGGGCTTTAAATTCAACTTGATGTATAAAACCTTCATTGATTATTGTCTCATTTCTGGCTTAAGAGATGTGCTTTAAAGGGCGTTTTGGCAATTATATGAATGGTTAATGTAGTGATATTTAGATAAATGCTGTTCAAGTATTATAATCCTCAAACTGTCGCAGAAAATTGCATAATTAGGGCACGGTTGAGGAGGTTGTCCTCCTGGGGTGGAGTCTGGGGTGGGGGGGGGGGGGGGGGTCGCCCCACACATAAGCCATTATTTCTTATGTGTATATATACAATGGAGTGATTAATGTGTAACCTAGAAATGTTCATAATAGACTAACTTCAAAATGCTAATGTATTCACAA
The DNA here is from genome assembly GCA_037951105.1 of Echinarachnius parma. Lineage (NCBI taxonomy): Eukaryota > Metazoa > Echinodermata > Echinoidea > Clypeasteroida > Echinarachniidae > Echinarachnius > Echinarachnius parma. The sequence continues at coordinate 18,676 of JBAMJV010009337.1, forward strand.
TTTTCAATCTCTCTTCGCAGATTCGAAAGAGGGAGATTTCAGAGATGAAGCGTTTAAAAACAACACAAAGTCCAGTCCGAAGGAGAGTGCAGGCATCCCCGTACTATACCACCAAAGCTCCACAGGGTACTCGACTACCCCTTCACCTACCCTTGCACTTCCAGAGGGGGGAAGGATAAACCAGGAGGATACCACCCTCTCGACGAGGGTAAACTCGGAAGAGGTGTATGAAATCGAGGTGGAATTCACCACGGAATTGACTTATACTGAAACAGTAACAGAAATAGTAGAATTTGAAGAGCTGGATTCGAGTGTTGATATACGAACCGATGCGCCTTCGGGCGTTTTATTAGAGTACACAGCTAGAAACCCGAACGGCCCCGTGCCGTTCAATCTATCACTTTCTCAGGGTGTGTTAAATAATTCAGCGGACTTATACAGGACTTTTAGCAATGGAAGTGCGTTGCCTCCCCTGTGGCCTCTACCAGTGCCACCCACCGAACCCCCTCCCGTCCCCCGGCCCGTCATCCCTGATGATACCCCAGAAATGTTGAAATCATTGAACGAGGCGGCATGGACGCGATTAGGGTTCACCAGAGAGGCGATGGACTCCCCCCTTGGGGAGTTCTTCAAGTATAACAGCGTGTTTCCCTATGCTGATGGGAAAGGACCAGCAAGAACGTGGGTAAGTACTTACTTCTTGTGATCCAAAATGGAACCTATTTAATAAATACACTTAGCTCGTTGGTCAGCTCTTGATCCCATATTTACTTTAAAATAATAATGTTGTACCTATTGTAATGTAACAATGGTTTGTGATTCTAGAGATTTGTTATAGCATGAAGACATAGCATTATCTTATGTGAACTGTCCTTGAAGGAACGTCTTGAGACACTTTGAATGTTACAAATTGCCCATTTACTATTGTCATGACGTATGAATGTCTTTGTTTCCTTGCAGATGATCCGAGGCCAACCCGGCCCTCCCGGCCCACGAGGAAGTCCAGGACCGAGGGTAAGAAACAAGCTTGATTATCATGACTGATGGATAAAGTACCCAAGAATAAGTAGAAGTAAAAACTAACACATTAAAATGGTGTTGTTACACTTTATCAATACTATTTATGATGCCGGTTCATACGGAAGCAAACCATAATGATCCCAAATTACATTGAAAGAAACATGTCTTACTACTTTGGTGACAGTTTGTATACTATTTCAAAATTATTGATAATTTGTAATTAATTAGTAGCATCGGAAAACAAATGCATTATTTATGTGTCTTTGTTATCCTGAGGAATTTGTCTTTAAATCCCACTTCAACACATGCCACAGTAATATAGCCAAATTAATTCACATGTATGTGTGCATATACGGAGTATATTGATGCCCTTCTCCGAATGGAGGCACTAGTATAGGATAAAACTATCCATTTAAAAGCTAATGTCATATAATAAAGGAACTTGTGGGGGTAATCAATTCCATGGATATACTAAATATGATATTTACCTTTACATTTAGTCATCAATGGGCTCATTAAAAATAAAGATGTATATCAACCCTGTTATAAAGGACATACTTGTAGTTATGTGAATCAATTTACATAGTTTATTTAAATGCATATGGTAGATTTTAGAAATCAACATACTATCTGAAGCTCTCTCTCTCATAATAGTATAATACAGAAAACTGATGGGATTCAATAATTTGATACCAATGGTTGGACGTATCATTTCTAAAACTTATCTCAATGTGGATATGTTTATATCCCTGTCCGAATGGAGAAACCTGTAAAGGGAACCTATCCTCTAGTGTGGATTCGAAATGATTAAACATCGTCAATGATAGTCTCCATAATGTTTCGTTATAGAATGTAACAGGTATTAAGAGGAACCAATAATACCAATTGCATACATGTCAAAGTATAGAGAACAAGACTTGCTTTTTGAAGTGGGATGAATTTATCTCTCAAGCCAAGATGGAAATGAAAATGGAAATCGATATAATATATGCTGATCGATATTCGCTACCTTATATATTCTCGTTATAGTTTTAACTTTAACCAGTCCACACTATTTGATTTAGGTTTTGCATGCATTTTACGTATGCCCCAGCGTGGGTTTCGTATGCATGGGACCAGTACTAGACGGGTTAAGATTGTATTCACGAGGAAATAACATAAGCCATGCTTCTTACACCGACCATATTGTCCTTAGAATCGAGTGACTAATAATGACTAAACGTTCCAGTCGAGTATCTCGATGGAACGATTTCGGTCAAAGAACTACTATAGTATGACGTGTTCGGTGGTCTCGCCGAAGTCTAATCAAATATTTCCTCGCGTTTCTTTGGACGGAGTCAATATTAGACCAAAGTACCCTCATTCACTCTTCCTGTGTCTTACTTTCTCTCTCCCACCAGGGAAAGCCAGGGGTACAGGGTTACAAAGGATACGAGGGAGAAAAAGGAAGACAGGTAAACCAAAGCAGACTTCTGTCTTAAACGATTGAAATCAGCCCATTTTGTCTTACTGTTATGTGTTACAGCTAAGCATTGTGTAGTATCCAACATGTTTCATACGTTAGTGTTGGATTTTTTGTTCAATGAATAATTTGTTTGTAACATTCCGAGTTCAAAACATGTTTTTATATGTTATATATTGTTTGTTATATGTTGTTTGTAAGATCATATCCCGAAATAAAAGCTCCTGAATTAATAAGCCGTCATGACCAAACCTTTTCACAATCAGCATGACCAACCTAGTATAAAATATTTTGCCCAAATGTACTGACCCCATGCACAATAAACATTTAATAAAATGTTGTAATTGACCGTTCGATTACCAGTCTCAGTTATTCTATTAACCAAAAGATCATATTCACAATGTAATAATAAAGTATTTATTGTTGTTACAAAGAGACACAAAACCTCTATCTAGACCTAGCAAAATTTCAACTGAAAATGCAGTAAAAACGGCTAAAAACACATTTTATTCAATGTACAGGGTTCCCCAGGATCAGAAGGTGACCCCGGTAGGAGAGGGCTTCGAGGTGACGCGGTAAGATTTATATTACATGCTTCAATAAAAGTGAATGCAAATGTATGCTGATTAAAAAAATATGTATTTGTTGTATAATCAAAATGCATTCTTGAGACATGCAAATATTATTTCATAATGACTTACTCTCGTTAATAACAATAACTTCTTTTTTTGTACCAGTTCAAAGAATTTTCAGAATATTTCAGAACATTTCAGAACATTTTGATGTTCTTTCGTATTGAATAATTCCTATTTATAATTGTATTATTATTATTCACAAAATCAGGGACTTGCAGGTCGAGATAGCTTTCCTGGACCACAAGGACATTCCGGCATTAAGGTAGGCTAAATGAGATTTAACCATGTTTGAATAATTATGTATGGCGTACCGCTGTCGGACTGATTGGGGGAACGCATACTATTAGGGGAGGGGGGGGGGGGGGCACTGGATTTCTTTATTTTGAAAAGATTTGGCCCTTATGTCAATGATAATTATATCATGGTTTTCATTTCCTTTAAAAAAAGACACAAACGTAGACTATTGATTTTCCTGTAATGGTTACCATTTAAATGAAGAGGGATCAAGAATCCCTTATATTATATGTGTCCATGTATTTTGAAGAATCTAAATACCTTATCCAGGTTATATCCACTGCATGTATAATATGAAATCCTTGAAATTACGTAAATTAATTATCAACTGATCACCAAACACATTTGGGAATATTCACATAAGAAGTATTGCTACATATTCAAGTCATTCGTGCAGTTTGACCAAGGAACTAGTACCTCCTTGGTTTGACTCCTAATATTGTATTGTAATAAATTCATTGGAGCAGTAAATTGTCAGTCATAAAATGAAATAGTGCATAGCAGCACGTGCCACAACTTATAGACTTCATGAGCCGAGCCCAGATGATAGATTCATGTCACCTTTATACGCATTCATCAACTCTCCTGTCGACTAACAGTCGGCAACCTGTTCGAAACGTTGAGCCCCCTCTATACCACCATACCCCTCCCTACAAACAATGGATTTATACCTGCGTTGAAGTCCCGTCAGGACTTCAATAACCAATACTCCTTTGCACGACTACCCGTCCTTTTATGACTATGCAGAAAAGAGTTATACAGTCATTTTCAGGACTACTCATTTCCTTATCTTTGTACATGGTTGACTGCAAACTAACTGTGATCTACTGCACCATGTACTAGTAAACCAAACCAATACTTATTTTCAAGCATCGTGTTACCTAGTCAGCAAAATCCAACTCGGTATGGGTTGTCCTTTAATATCATGACGTCATACTATCCACCCCATCTTTATTGTGAAGAGGGAACAAGATGGTGGAAGATAATAGTGGAACAAGACTCAGTCTCCGTGGAAAGAACCTCACAAGTCTTAACTTGTCACCTTTCTTTTTCCTTTGTATACATTATTAGGGAGAAAGAGGAGCACCAGGTCTTCATGGTTACAGTCCAAAAGAGGGACCAAAAGTAAGTGGCTTCTTTTGATTTCATCCTTTTTACTAATAAAAGGCCACAACGATGGTTAAATGGTCTGGTGAAAGCTAGCGACAAGCCTTATGAAACTGTGCTGATATGTACAGCTATGATATACAGGTCGATTATTATTTTAATTAGACTCATTCAAACCAGTTTGTACAGCAAATAAAGGCTTAAGAAGTGAACAAAACTTTACAATTTGAGCCTATTTGAATTTAAATTATACAATGAAGTTGCATTTATTTCATATAAACTTTCATAGAAAAAGGGTCATGTCCACCTTTTGCAAGCCAAAATATAAAAGTCAAAAGATAATTGTCTCATATGAAAGGAAAAACCAATGTGAACTTTACAATTTCACCAACCTGATGTTACGTACGCATTATCCTTTTGGTTTATGGAATGCTTTACTGAACTGGAAGATGCCTGCAAATGTGGGAAATGTAAGGGCACTAATGTCATTTTTGTTTCAATACTATTATTATTGCTTTTCTCACCCCATCTTCTCCAGGGACATCAGGGTATACCAGGTCTGCCAGGGCCTCCCGGGCCTCCGGGGGAAAAGGTGAGACGCTGTCTGATGTACACCCATCCCTCTTAAATATTACTGATAAATTAATGAAAAGAGGTTCCATGACATTTGCTACAGCGGCGACTGCTCCACTATTTATTTTCTCATAAACCAACAGAAATTGCTAACCTCAGTCCTTAACCAAAATTCCATCACTAATTATAAACTTAACCTAAATACTTGACCTAAACCCAAACCTAAACCAAAACCTAAACCCGATCCTGAAATCTAACTCTTATCCTAACCCTAATATCAAACTATCATATAAAATAATAATGCTTCGATACATCCATGGAGTAATGTTAAATGAGAAAATATAGATTCACCTGATAATGTGACATCAACTTATGAATAGACCAAATATTGTGTATTTATCACGTGTCCATGATCGTGTAAGGGGGTCAATGCATTTTTATCTTGTCAAAACTGATTATCGCTTTTGTTAAAAAAAATGTTCTGTCTTAAGAAAATGAGAACAGAATTGTACATGTAGTGCAGAAATGTTCACGTATACCACATATTCCCTTTAACCATTTTGTTTGTTTTGTCTGATCTGTCGAAAATGTGTCTCACAATGTTTGTAGGTTGCTTTTATTGAGGGAATTGAAAGTGACAAGGAATGTATTCAAGCTAGTTCTGCATCATTATTAAAGGGACTTAGTAACATTGTCCAAATACTCAAAACTTACTTGGAACTTTAGTGGTTCTCTCATTCCTTGTCATATTCATATTAACAATAGAAGCACAAGACAGGTTTCTGTTTTTCAAATTTCCATTTCGTTCAAAAGATATTTACGATTGAAGTGTTCAAATGTTAAACTGTCTATGGGATAATTTAAACCGTGTACAAAGTAAGTGCAATGAGTGAATATCACTTTGCACTTTTGCTTATTTCTCGGCCAAAGAAAATCAAAATAACGTGAACTTTTCACACATTACTTTGTGGACATATCAGATCACACCAATACCAATTGTATCAATCACTCATCATTTTTGCACGTGTCAACAAGTTACTAGATCCCTTTAAGTTTTGAAACTTTTTGTCAGGGTTTGTCAAGGTCAAAGCCAAAGTACATTTTTTTCGGTGTGCTAACAAATAGTTATGTGCATACAACGCCCGATGGTAATAATGTGTCTATTGGCAAGCATAGGGTAATCAATGTTGTCTTTAGAAATCAATTGCTAAAAGTGCATTGATCATCATTAATTTCTCCAGGGAAACATCGGACCGACAGGAGGACGAGGGGATAAAGGCACCCCGGTAAGTAACCATCATGAAGAGTTTCTATTACTAATAAAAAAATAAATAACAGCAGTGACATCAATGGATTGTGTTTGATACATTGTAATTATACACTGTATTTTTCTTTGAAGGGGAGCAAAATGACATGCCTGTCATGATCAACTTATTTGGAAGTTTGTGATGTGATTAACTAGTCTATATATTATTAAGTCAACTGTAGCAAACATAACATTATATATTTTTAAGTCAAAATAGTATTCCCGACCTTTCTAATTTGAGGTTCACACTGATTATGTTTAGTGTCTGATGAGGCAATGAATTCAAAGCTATTTTAAACTTTGGTAAGGTTACACAATATCTTGCAATGGTACAATGAATTAAATAATGACTGGTAAGAGCAAAATACTAATATTTGTTCCCTTTTCCCCTTAGAAATTATAACACAAGTTATAACATTGCATACGTACTGCAGTATATGTATTCTTCATATGTTGACTATAAAAGATGTTTGATATTGTTGTACCCAAAATAGGGATTACGTGGAGAACCAGGTCCCCCTGGGTCGGACGGTACAGAAGGCCTAAGGGTAAGTTCTGGTCCACAGGGCCTGGTAGACTTTGGGTTCATTTGTTCTGATTGTTGAATAAATCAATTCAATTTATCATGATCTTGATCCTATCATCGTATTGAAACATATTCATATGTATATAGTACATTTTTATATTAACTTGCAATTGTTATTGAATAATGATGGTTGCAGCACCTTATTTTACTTTAGGACGTTGTGTTTTATTTTGTGATTGATTTCCTTTTGGAACAGTGGTAATGTGTTTTTTAATTTTTTTATTTGTCATGTAACTAATACTTTCACGAAATGTAGTTAAATAAATCAGTCAAAATTGATTAAACATATAAAGTGCAAATGAAAATATAATAATAAATAATTTCTTTACAACCAGGGATTACCAGGCAGAAAGGGTTCACTAGGATCGAAAGGGGCGATGGTAAGTATAACATTACTTCCTGTGAAGGTATTAAATTGATGATCAAGTTGAAAAATTGTCACTTTGTATACATTTATTTCATGTTTTCTCTATTGTATCATTTTATGTGCATCAACATTTTGTCAAATTCCAGTTGCTTCTTTATGTTATGATTCATGACATTTAATTTATATTTCTAAAATTGTCTACTATTTAATTGTTACTATGTCAATGTCTATTTTCGTCAAAAACTTTATTATTTCAAGTTTTATTATCACATTTGCTGTCTTTTCCTGAAATCCTCTGTCAAAAATTTAGACTTCTATTAGACATGTTAGATGGTTGATTAGTTTTGTATTTAATTTCTTTTCATTTCAGGGAGATAGGGGCCCTGTAGGTCCTTTAGGTCCACCTGGTGAATCTGGTTTTGCGGTAAGTTTTGGAGAAAATATTTTAATAAATCAAAATGTGATACTTGTGATACTTGTAACTATGTAGAAACTAGCAGAATAACACAGTTTTATATCAGTTACGAGAGAAGGCAGTATGATACAATATAGTGAGGAGGGTGCACAGTGGAATCGAGAGAGATGAGATACAGAAATAAATAGAGAAACGAAGATGGAGAAATATCTGATTAATAAATCATTGTTTTATGTTTAAAGGTAATTTGTTTCTGATATATAAATGATTGAGTAATGATTACTTCTGTGTATGATAAGATAATACTAATCATATATGCTTTTTATATATTGTAATATTGCAAATACAACATTCACCACATCAGGGTAGGATAGGAATGCTTTGAATTATGAACATATATAGATAACTGTAATATTTTGATGTCTCAATTATTTCAAATTTCTCCGCAGGGTAACGTGGGACCAGTTGGTTTACCAGGCCCTCGTGGTTTTCAGGTAAAGAAATAGTAATTACCTAAATAATTATAACCTATTTTGTATACAAGTACCCAAATAATTGTTCATTGGAAACATACAAGACTCCATGCACATTAAACAAAGAATAAATGGGAACCATCACCTCAAAATAATCCTTCGATATAAAAGTGTTTACTTTTAGTAATCTATTCCGCCAGCAACTTTATACATACATTATGTATCTCCAAAAATGTTTTTATTCAAACTTTAAAATGCAAACAAACATTCATGGGTCTGAAGGAACATACTAGTTCTTGGGTCAGTTCTTAGGTATAGCCTTCTTTTGGAAACTTATTTTTCTTAACTTTTGGTGGAATGGACTGCTAAAACTGTTTTCTTCAATTCATTTCATTGGATGGTTATTCCCTTAAATGTATATGTATTTTTCTGCATTTATATGTTCATTTACATGTAGAAAGAAAGGTTATCATATACAGTTTACTTAAGGTTCCGTGCTACGATTAATCAAAATGAAACCTTCTATTTGGCACGTCGCGTTGATCAAGTTCAGCATAAAAGATATCAATGTTTTGGGAAGTTTCACTACAGTTAAATAACAGTACCCACCTTATGTTAGGAAAAGTTATATGCATGCATGCATGCATGGTGCACTATTCACCCCTTTGTGTTGATGTTAGATATGTGTGATTCAAGCTGTGGAAGTATAAAGAAACATGATGAGAACATAATAATGTGACCATAACCTCAAAATATCCTGGCCCTGGTATGTAATAAAGTATATTGGAAAGGTATTTTTGGTATTATAACTTGGCAACCTGCAACACTGGCTTTTTTTTTGGGGGGGGGGGGGCAACAAAACGTTTCAAATATTGTATGATTAGATAAATAAAGTATTCCAGTCCATCAAGGGGGATAAATATCTTTGAAAAAAATTTAACAGCACTGAAATCATACATTGTATACCTAGTAGGAAAATGAGCCTATTACTGCAAAAGGGCTGGAAAGTTTAGATTTGTGCGTCTGCTTACACTTCCCCTTTTAGATTTTGAAATTCCCATAGACTTTGTACTTGGCCCACTCGGTTCCCGTAAGCAAGGGGTTACATACTATATAATTCACCTAGTAGGTCATCATGTATGCATATTTACTATAGTCTTGTATATCTTTGAAGGTCAAACAACGTTTATGACCATTTCAAGGTTTATAGTGGTTGCAGTTTCAAAGAAATATACGACATCTGTTAGACACATGTAGAATATACATCTCAGTTCTTTTACAGCATGTGCTTTATGATTCTAGTTTGATTATGGCCACAATATATGTGTTTATTATGCCCAATCATCATATGACTAATTCATATTATATAAACATAAATTTTACACTCCATAATTGTTATTATATTCACAAAATCTAAACAAAATTAGTCAAGACACTTTGCATGTTATTTCATGACCATGTCTAAATCGAGAGTAAGTTCCCTTTCCCTGCTTGCTGTGAACACTTAACTGTTACATTATACATTTACATTTCATGTATTACTCTTTGTTTTATGTCATATTATATTATTCTTTTGTCTAGAGCAACATAGTCAGAATGAAAGTAGTATACTGGCTTAATTCATATTTGAATATCTGAATAATGTTCCCATGTATGTAAGTGTATTTAACTATGTGAAATTACAACATATACGAGTATAAATCATTTTTTACTCGTGGATTCATTATATTTTGTATTCATTGAAATAAATAGAATGGTATTTTCTTTTCTGCTCAGGGTTTCACAGGCGGCCGTGGTTCAGGAGGTAAACCTGGTCAAGACGGCCAACCGGTGAGTATGAACAACCAGAGATTGGGCTCAAATTTGCACCTTTAACCCTTGAAGGGATCTAGTTACTTTGTTGGCAAGTGCAAAAAGTGACGAGCGATTAATACAATGTGTATCGGAGTGATCTGATATGTCCACAAATTAATGTGTGATAATTTCATGTTAATTGGATGTTTTTTGGCTGAGTTATGAGCAAAAATGCAGAGTGATATTCACTAACCCATTGTACTTACTTTGTACACGACATTAATTATCCCATAGACAATTTCATATCTGAACACTTCAATCGTAAATATCTTTTGAACGAAATGGAAATTTGAAAAACTGAAACTTGTCCTGTGCTTTTATTGTTAATATGAATATGAAAAGGTCTGAGAGAACCACAAGAGTTCCAAGTAAGTTTTTAGGATTTGGACAATGTTACTTAGTCCCTTTAAAGGTCGACTAAATTTACAACGTTCATAGAATCAGATATATTGAATTGTTCTAAATGCACAAAATGGATACATTATTACTGCATTGTATAACGAGCTCGCTTATAAAGAGGTACTGTTTATAACGAGGAGAATCCTTTGGTCCCGATTTAAATGTTTGTTTTTAATTCGGCCGTTTATAACGAGATACCGCTTATAACGAGGTAAATTTGATAGTCCCGACTACCTCGTTATAACAGGGTTTCCCTGTATAAACATTCCAACATTCGAATATCGTAATGTGTGCATAGCTGCAACTTATTCTCATCAATATGTCAAACAATGTTATAGTTATCAAATGAAAGATTGTATCTTTGCTAAATGACTTTGGATCATTGAAGAGAAATTTGATAAAAATAAAGATATGAGCTCAATTGACACATTATGTACTGTAGAAAGGTAATTTTCTCTGCTATCATGATTAAGATGATAAAGTAAAAGCAAGAAAGTTGATGCACCTTTAACTGACTTGTAACTTTGTTGTCTCGCAGGGAGTAAATGGACGGAAAGGCGATGCTGGTCCTACAGGTGAAGAGGTGAGTTAAATCTGTAGCCAAAAATATAATGCATTTATGTATACAATTTCGTAAATAACACTGTCAGGTTATGATTAAAAGGTTAAAAGAACAGTTCCGGCAGTTACTATTAGTACAATTAAGTTCATGCAAATTATCATTCATCTAGTCGAGTTAGAACTATGAATCAACAAACTAAACAAACGTATGAATTTAAGTGCAATATTTCTCTGATTAACAGTCATCTTCTTCAAGCAACCATTCTCTCTGATGGGGGAGGGCGGGGGGGGGGGGGGGGGTTTCTAGTTGAAGCAGGTTGTTAATTGGCAAAACATCACTCATACGGAAGTACTGTAAGTCCTTCCAATTTGAACATGTATTAATAATTTATACTAAATAATACTATTGTTACAAAAAGGTAAATGACTTGTGTAATGAACCATGATATAACTGGCATCATACAGAGTATCTTGCGATATTGATCCTAAAATGTTCCATTTGATTACAGGGAAATCCTGGTCCTGCTGGAGAACGTGGTACCATCGGACCCCAAGGAGCGACGGTAAGTCATATCTGTTGGTCTTCTATCTTTAAGAAAATTATAAAATAATAATAATAATAAGTAGAGGAACAAACTATTTGATTTTTGTAAACAAATATTTGCTGATGTATAACTTGTTAATATTTGTTTATGATAACGTGTTTTCTACTTTGATATCTCATTATAATTGAATGTACATAAGAAAATAAAAATTGGAAGTGAAACATGGTGTAGTAGGATATGAAATATAATACTGTTTTTAAATCTATGTCATTGTAAATTCATAATTTTGACTTTTAATTCTTATTAAGAGTAGGATGTCTATGTAATATAATAATAATAATAATATTATATTTGATTTATATAGTGCCTAATATGATTGATAATTATCTCTAAGCGCTTTACTTTACAATGTGTTACCAATTTTATTCATTTATTATCAGGGATCGCTTGGAGAGCAAGGACCACGGGGGTCAAAAGGTGAAAAGGTGACACGTAATTTGATGTATTGTTACGTCAGGTTTTTATTTCAGAATTTCCTTTGAATTATTTTTATATTCCAATATACATTAATTGAAGTAATACAGGTCTACCGTGAGTATTGTTTGAGTAGAAGCAAATATAGTTTTAAAATTGTAAACGTATTAGTACTAAAAATTAAAAGGTATTCAGGTGGTCATAATTTAATATTGTTATGATCTTAAAGCTTTATTTTGATAATTTGTGATATGTCATTCCGTTGTTAGAAATAAAAACATAATTTTATGAGTTTATATTTATATTACATTTTTTTCTGAAGGAGAGATAGGCTACGATTTTCTCATTCTTTTTTTTCTTCTATCCTTGTCTTAATATACTCACATCTATTTTGCTCTCAGCATGCCATTTTCCATCTCCGAGAATTCTTCTTAAACAATATGTGATTCTTAGCTAGATTACATATTACTATAAACAGTTCATCATGCCAACTCAAAGTCCCTTTTGGTATATATATATTATTTCATTTTTCTCTGTCAAATTCCTTTTCTCCTTTTCGTTTAAAATCTTACATCATTTTAGATATTATGTGCAAGATGTTTTGTTTACTGCAAAGTTCTCTTCTCAAACCTAACGTCTCTTTTGTTGTTGGTGATCTTTGCCAGGGTAGTCGTGGCAGAAGGGGAACCGCGGGGGACAAGGGAGATCGTGGGGAACAGGTGGGTACCGTATGCATGGCACTGTGAGGGGTGTTAATTAACACCTCTGCCGCACTCCAGTTGTGCTCCTAACAGTCTAATTTATTGGTTTGATTATTACCGTTAATACCTTAATAACGCTATACTGTGTATTTAAGGTATACATAATATATTTTGTTTACATTTATGTATATATAATTGTACAGTTTGATATATGTGAACAGTGGCATGCATAGCTACAGTGTGCACATGTCCCCTGCATAGTTCGAAACAACAACAACAACAACAATGTAAGGGTAAACATTTTACAAGAGAAATACATAAGGTGTGCCCTAGGCTTACCCCAATCAGTTGGACAATGCTGTTTCCACTGAAATTCTTGTGAAAAGGTTGTGAACTCTAAATTATAAATTTACAACTACTGTTAATCTGATTACAAAGCTAAAATCCTTTAGCGAAAATATTTCTTTCCTTTGATGGAAAGTAGGTCACCCCATAATAAGTATATCTGACTTCTTGACCCTGTGTTTCGAGTATTCGTGGAAAGCATCCCTGCTGTGTGTGTAATTGCAGATCAAACACACTCCCGCAGAAATCAAAGTTATTTTCCATATTTACCGGATCTGGTTATAACAAGAAACAAGTCCATATGTGTTCTTTGTTGCAAATATGTTTCACTTTCATATATTATAACCTACTAAATTCCTGCTGCCAAACATTTAGTGGAAATAATATAAAACTTGATATAATTCACATGAATAAATTTGGTTAGGGTTAGGGTTAAGGATCGAATGCCTTGAAAAAAACTTTGGGACAAAATTGAAGCAAGTTCAAGCAACTGCCCAAGTTTTGCAAATTTTTAATTAAATTATAATGTTTTAAGTTTTAACTTTGAACCAGTTTTCATTTAAAAGGACAGACCTTTAAAATGGCTGCAAAATAAAATTGCAGTTTGCATGAACATTTATTTGTATACAATCATCAATTATAATGATCTAAAAGAACAAAGACTGCTGTTACGGTAGTAATAATAGCATCAATATTTAGATTGATAATAATGATAATAATAATATACTGTTTTCATCCTAGGGTAATACTGGTCGTCAAGGAGAACTCGGTGAAGCCGGAGATGACGGGACCGAGGTGAGAATTCATGTCAAATGCAATCAATTGTGTGATATCAGGAAAGACTGAAGAATAAAAGACTTGATAAGTACTATTCTAGCAATTCTATGATGCATGCATGTGTTTGATGGAAGTGCAAGACCAAGGGAAAACAAAAGAATTCTTAGATATTGGATGATATCCAAGGGAAAGACTCTATCCAAAGGCTAATAAGAATAGGGCATATACAGGCAAACAAGGTTAACGTGATCATGGCCCCGTTGCAGAAAGAGATACAATCGATTGTAAGACACAATTAATTGTAAGTCAGATCATGTGTTCTAAATGCGGAAATCTGATTGGTTGAAACGCGCAAGTGTTCTGGCTTACAATCAATTGTTACCATCGACTGTTGCTCTTTCTGCAACGGGGCCATGTCTGAAATAATTATATAGCAGTGCACCAGAGACAGAGAGAGAGGAGGGTTAGAAATACAGAATTTAATTGATAATGCAATGTCTTACAATGGTTGTAGAGAAATTCATAGTATTTATCGTTTCCAACAATATGGTGATGTTTTTTCATATAAATAGCTGTATCGTTTTGTTCACATTGTTTAATAATATCTTTCTGATAATGATAATTAAGCTTGACACAATTGATTCTTATTTGTTTCTCTTTAACAGGGTGAGATTGGCGATTATGGACTAGTAGGAAGAAAGGGAGATCAAGGAATTAGGGTACGTTTTAGATGCCTTTGTAAATATTAAATTTGAACACTGATTATTTTAGTGAGAAATGTCTTTTTCTATTAAATTTTGAAAAAATAGCACATGTGTTATTATTATGTATTAACGTGTCACAGCAATACAGGTGTTGTTTTGATGATAACAATCTAGATAATATTAATGTATAAACATGTATTGCCTAGACAAGACAAGCTTGTAAGAGTAATGTCTTTTTAAAGCTACATAGCTAACCTAATGTTAAATAATTGTATATTGCCATAGTCTTTGAGTGTTTAGAACCAGCTGATACTTTCTCATAAAAGGCAAATTTATTCTTGTCTGTTTCTCATGTGTTTGAAATTACTTTGGTAAAAAGCTGCATCACTTTAGTAGATTCCTTGAGGGTATCTCTAATTATGTGATATTTGTATCCTTCTATACTGAGTTACATGTTTATATCCCGGGAATTGGGGGGGGGGGGGGTACTCAAATTATATTTTGGCGGGGGTGTGCGCCGATCAGTCACTTCAAAACGGGGTTCTAAGGAGCCAAGGTGTGCCTCAGCCAACTTCTTTTTAACGCATAGTCTTTAGAGCGGCTATGTTTTCATGTAAAGACAGATATTGTTTACTTATGGGTCTTGAGAGCGGCCCCTTTTTGATGAAAATGAGACCCTTGGGAGCGGCTAGATCGGCTCTCAAAAAGGGGGTCTTTGAAGCGGCACATACCCCCATACCCGTATTGCCAATATACACGAGTACCTCCCCACCCCCCTCCTGTGGTTTATATAGCATCTGACTAGCATGGGAATTGGAAAGGGTTTTTGGAAGTACATCGCTAAGATCTTCGTCGCTCTGAGCGTAAAATTGTTCGGGCACTGGTCTAGCAATTCAAAAGCCATATTTTCGTTGCTCCTTTTCGTTTAAAACAAATTTATAAGAGATATGATTTTGTTTTTGTCTCATCAGGGACTTGCCGGAGAACATGGTGTAAAAGGACCATCAGGATCACCTGGAACGAAGGTAGGTTTAGACACAAATATGTTGCAAACCCTTGGTTACATTATTACAGTTTTTATTACTGGTAATGAAAAATGCCAATGTGGCATTTGTGCTTAGGCCTATATAAATGATTATGTTCATTTCGGTATAGAAAATCTGCGTAGATTGAATATGTTAATTACTATCTAAATATCAGATGGATACTAATAATATGAAAAAAGGTGCTCGATTAATTTAGATGTTAAATAAAACACAATTTGGTCAACATACTGATGACCTTAAAGCCCGGCGCAGACAGAGCCGACTCGACCCGATCCGACTGGTTTCAATCAGGCTAGAGGTGGGCCCGGTCGGTCTGATCCGTTTCATCGTGTTGAATTGGCCCCAAATAGCATCCGACTGTCTTTCGACTGGCAAAATGTGTGTCGCAAGGCACTGAAAACTGAGCTGATCCGAATGAAAACCAGTCGAATCGGGTCGAGTCGGCTCTGTCTGCAGAGGGCTTAAAGAGGAAATAATCATGAAGCACCTCGCAGTTATACAAACTATTACTCTTGCTTTAGATAATAATAAATATATCATATTTATTGAAGTTAAAATACTTATGTACTGATTATGTATGTATCTTCAAGTAAAACTTCATGTTGAAGCTATGATAAGTAGCCTAGGCAAAGATTAAACATTTTAAGTTGGAGTGATGAATAATACAATTGTAGTACAAAATAGTACTCTTTGCTCTTTCTTTGATTTGAAGGGACCTCGTGGAAGTCCAGGTGGAAGAGGCGAAGCTGGGGAAAAGGGACTAACGGTAAGCTGGAACTTTTTTTTAAACAATAAAATGTGTCTTTAAACCCTATTTTGTGTTTCACATTTTGTAAACAGCAAGTTTCTGATAAATTATTTCTGTGACACTAAAAGATATGGTAAACTAGACAGAATAAAGAAGAGCAAATATATATGTCATTACAATGAAAATTTAAAGGAAGAATGTGATCTTGTATTGATCTGCATGAAACTGTATAGTAATAGTTCTAGTCAATTTGTATCTATGTTGACATAGTTCAGCGCCGAATGCCAAACGTTAATATTTTCTTCATTCGCTGAAGTTGTTACAGTTGTCACAGAATACGTGTGTAGATTTGCCATATTACAATTTAAAAAGAAACTTGGGCACAAACAATCTCAAAGAAAAGTTGACTACTGTGAGATTCGAGACAGCGCTCTCCGCATTACCATTTGAAAACTACCTCACCAACTGAGCTATCATATTATTTTTTGTTAAATATGATATTTTACAGAGTATCTTGTCTGTTTTTTTTTTTTTACACAGGGTGACGAAGGTAGATCTGGTACATTGGGCCTTCCTGGACGAATGGTATTCCAACAAAATTTACTTTTGATATTTGTATTCTTGTAATTTTTTTCATTACGCCAGAAAGTAATTTTTGTCTGCTAATTTTCATTAATTCGATTTGCAATTTTATCAATATAATATAATCATTTATAGTTCATTTAATTGTACTGATGGGAGATGTTCATATTTTACATTTATTTCTAGAAGTATGTTTGTATTTATTATTTAACAGATAAGCTACAGTTAATAGCCTAATAGTTTTATGTATTTCTGTAGCTATATGCATCTGTCCTGTCCCTTGTAATATTCTTTAAGCGAATTGATTGTCATGATCTACAAATGAAGCATATTGCAGCATTTGGAAGTTTCAAGAATTCAATGCTCAACCAATATGTTGCAGTACTGTATGTAAAGAAAACAATTTGATAGCATGCTCCACACGCCTTTAAATTGATTACTCCATATTAATTATGTGTATAGTTAGAATCTATAGTTATAAGAAACAAATACAACAAATTTTATAACAACTTTCAGTAAATGTCCTCTGCTAGTTATGTTTATCATTTAGGTCATTGAACTAATTTGACTAATTTAACTATTCTTGTTTTCATTCAACCGATATTTTCTGCAGGGAAAGAGAGGTAGAAATGGCAGACGTGGCAGAAATGGCAAGCCAGGAGAAAAGGTGAGGCATTTCAATCAACAGTTTTGGGCAACCTCACAAAAGTTAGATCCAAACAGAAATACACGAGGTTTGAAACTACTTGGGCCGAATCTAGCCTTTTGATAATGATTTTGAAAAAACCGTGTGGCAATCATCAGGAAATATCTTTATTAATATCTCTATATTTATCACTTTGTGCATTATTGTGCAGTTTCCTCTCTGATTGAATCTATAAGAATTTTTTTGGTATAATTTCTTCCCTTTGCGACATGAATGTGTACTTAATAATAATATTAATAATTACATGTATGAACATTTATATAGCGCAGCTACTATAAATAAATACTCTTCTGCTCTTTACATTATTATTATTACCCATGGTCATCAGGTGACAATGACAATGACAATGACAATGAATTTTATTTCTTATACGGCCCCTCATGGGGGCATGGAAGAAATACAAACATCAAATACTGTAAAACATCATTAATGGCAATAATTGGCAAAACATGAAAATATTTACAATGACATCAAATATAAGATAATAAACAATAACAAAAGCATCAAAATTTTGACATAATTACTTTACAAAATTGTTAACAGATTTTTCAGCTCTTTGGTATTGGCAGTATTAAACATCTTAGACATGCTAAGTACATTTGGTCTAACAGCATAACACTTTTTAATGAAAATTCTCCTTTCGTTAGAAAATGAAGGACAATTAAAAAGAAAGTGAAATTCATCACCTGGTTCCTGTGAGTCACATATTAGTTACAACCTTGAGGTACCTGGTAATATCAAATGTTACGAGTACGTTAGTCTGCTCGTTGTCTATTGACACAACATTTGGTTTATAAAAAAACATTTGAGATTGTGAAAATGGTGCATTAAAGTTATATGTCAGATTATGTGATTTTGATTGAAAACTTGGTGGATTACTATTTTTGAATCATTAAAAGAAGGGCCATCTGCTTTATTAGGAGGGAGGGATAATTTCGTTGTTGCATTGACAGCTATATTAATTGTTTACATTCATTTTAATTCATGTACAGGGAGGCAGGGGAGACCAAGGAGAGGGTGGTTTACCAGGAGAAGTGGTGAGTAGTGTTTAAAGTTAAATACTGTAAAATTATCTTTGGAATATATGTAAACCATGTAAAGGCCCAGTCCCATACTGACGATTTTCACGGCGACTCGCAACGACTCGCAACGATTTACTAGAACGAATTAGCCTCGATTTAGCCACGGTTTTGGGCATGGGCGGACTTACATAATACCTATTCATCAGGGGGGATGAATGAATAGATCATCCCCGCAGTTGAATGGGTATCAATGACAGATCTACGCCCATGGTTTTTGGGATAAACCGATACGATGTAATACGATACAACACGACCTAAGCGATTTTCTCGACGAACGTCAAATCGTTGCGATTCGCTGTGAAAATCGTCAGTATGGGACTGGGCCTTTACAAAGTATCATATTCAATATGTTTCGTACTGCCCCTTTAACCCATTCAGGACTGGTCCTAGAATTACTTGGGCTGGGGTCTATGGAGAATGCATTTTATACCAAAATCATTCGCTTGTGGCAATCAAATGTTCAATAATTGTATTCCAATTTGTTTGATTTTTACACAAGTTATGTGACTAGCTAGAATTAATACTCTTCAAAGAACAGGGCAGTAATGCAACCATGCAAAAATACCCATTTCCAAGATCCTGCTAGGATTGAAAACTAGACACCAGTTATGCGATTAGAATCTACAAATATTATCATGATCATCATGATGCTTATTTAATTATTATTCTCATTATTTTTGTCAGTATCTTCATATTGATATCTGATAGCTCTTTATACCTAATTCTTTATTCACATAGGAAATGATTTCAAGAAATTATTTTGGTTCTTGTCTATTTTCTAAATGATAGTATATATGTAATCTTTATTGCTAATCTCTTACATTTTTACATTAGCAATATTTAAAGAAAATACAGCTGAAAATGCTGAAATACTACTAATGAATCGCCAATGTATTATAATGAGATTCCTATAGAGCCTAGCTTTCAATCCTAGCAGGAACATCGTTGGGGCAGAAATTCAACCATGCACAATTAAGTAACCATTTATGCCCTGATGAAAATCCTGCTAGAATTGAAAGCTGGGCTCCATATGACTCTCATTAGAAATATTTCTTTTCACTTTGTTGCATGATGTTCTTCATCAATCGTTTCTCTTTTCATCCTTTTCGATCATCAGGGAACAGAAGGGACACCGGGAACGAGAGGCTCTTTGGGAACTGTGGGACATCAGGTAACACATCCATTTCTCCCTTTTACTTCCATTAAAAATGATCTTGTAATGTTGTTGAAATGTGCACAAACCGACAAAGGGTTGATATGTCCACTAATCGATTTGTGAAAATTCCATGGTAAATGGTAAATCCAGTAGATAATTATAATTCTGGACACTTCAATCATACATATCTTTAAATAGAAGAGATATTTGGAAAACCGATAGCTGTTCCATATGCTATTGGTAGTACAAATACAATGAGGTATGCGAGAAAAGCTAGAGTTCCAAGTAAGTGTTTTGGATTTGGACAATGTTACTAGATCCCAATAAAGAAAGTAAAACAAAGGAAATAACCAAGTATATGACATAATTTCAGTAAATATTCTTTGAAATGCTGCCCAGTGACCAAAGTAGAAAATCACATTGGGTAGTTAATTAAAATATATGTTTTCAATATCATGGTTAAATTATACAAAATGATAATATATTATTTTATGTTTGTTTCTTATACGTCATTGTTGTAATGTCATATATGAAGACAGTGGCTTAGCTTTGAGGGGGGGGGGGGGGGCACATACCTCCAACGATTTGACAAAAACAGTGGGGGAAATCCTTTAAAAATGAAGACAAAAAAATAGGGTGTGCGCCAAATGATTTTACATGCCCCCCCCCCCAAACAAAAACAAAAAACAAAAACACACTACGCCTCGTTAAGAAAAGGGTGGATGATCAATATACAAATAAAAGAATGCTCTCAGTATGAAGTCTGTTTTTCTCAGTATATTACATAATTGTGGCACTGTGGGCATTATGGCACAGGAGGTGATGGGTTCAAACCCCAACTCAACTCGGTCATACCACAGCCTATTAACAATGGTACCTACTGCCTCCTAGCCAGGTGATTGGCATTCATAGAATGGAGTACAGTAATAATAACATTAATGTTATGCCAGGACCCGCTGGAAGAGCAGTGTTCATCACTGAAGTGGCTATACCCTGTGTAAATGTTTTAAAAAAGGGTTATTATTATACCTTGGATATAAACCTTGGATGTGGGCTTATAAAGTTTTACAAACTTATTTGCCCCTCATTGACATCAGAGTAGGTCTGAACTTCTGTGCGATTAGTGACGCTGGATTAATTTGATATATATACCTGTGTGTGAGTATTATTTATACTTAATAATTGTCTTTTTCCACCAGGGCGATGGAGGCAAACCAGGACGCAACGGGGCACAGGGAGCAAACGGAGTCCAGGTATGGAAAGCTTAAAAAAAAAAAAAGAACCGATTTGAAGCTTCTTGGAACTTGATTTGACTAGTCAGAAATCATTGCTTTTAATGGAGAATTCGTTTTGGCTACTAAAGTGGAACATTTCTGTTCTTTTTGGAGAATTCTTTTTTTGCTAGTATATAGTCAAACATTTATGTTCTTTATGGATAATTCACTTTGGCTTGTCATAAATCTCTGTACTGATGGGTATGATATGTTTGCAACAGTACAGAAAAAATATTTCCTAGTAAATTATTAGATTGTACCCAGTCATATGTCAGATGCAGTGATGCTTCGCTTTTTATATTTATTGCAACAACACGCACATTACGTTTCACTAAGTTAGCCGTGATCTCCACCACGGTGGAAATCAACTCAACCATTTTAATAGCTTTCGTCAAAATTCCATGCCCTGTTAACTGCCCCCCTGAGACCTAGTGGTATTATAGAGATAATCTCCTCCGGTTACACGCAGTAAACCGATAAGAACGGTGTAAACGGTGATAAAATTCTACAAGAGGCACGAATCTCTCAACCTCTCCTCAGGCCTGAGAAGCGGTTATTTTCTAACTTGGGTGAAACGTAATGATGAATTTGAATGTACCCCATGTAAGACTGCCCTGAAAATGCTCTGACTTGATTCTATGTATAAGTCATATGTTATTTGAACAATCAAATTCATTGCCTTTAATAGCTCAATTATCATAACTGTGATTAATTTGTTGACTATTTTGTTTGCTGATGTCTGTTTGCAGGGCTTTGATGGTGATCCAGGTGAACCTGGTACTCCCGGACCCCCAGGACCACAGGTAGGACCAGTATAGTTAATCAACACTGTTAACTTATGGTGGAGGGAACATCACAGAATGTTCCCCTCTGAAGGATTTGAAACAGCATTTCAAATGAATTCATTTGGATATGTTTGTGTATTTTGCTTTATTATGTCATTCTGTATACTTTGCCAATTTTCATACTTTCATGTCTAGGTATAAATAAAATCTCATCTTCACCATTTATAAGCAGCCGAGCTCAATAAAAATTGTGTCTTTTATAAATGTAATACAATACAAGTATAGAACAAATTGAAACGGTCAGCTGTACTTCCTAATATATAAATGCATGTATGTATGAATAAATCTATTCATGTATTTACAAGGCATCTTGCTGAACCATCCATCTGCCACAATTATGCTTACCACACTCGGGGATAAAGCCTTTGCTTCGGCAGCACCCAAGCTTTGGAACAAATACCTCCAACTCTCGGCAACCAATAATCATTTAGTCTTTTTAAGGAATAATTGAAAACCCACATTTTCTCATACTGGCTTTTGAATGCCTTAAATGGGAAATGTGCTATATAAATGCATTATTATTATTATTACATATACTTATATTTGTTACATTATTTATAGCCCGGTCACATATCAACGGATTGCGCAAACGGATGTCAAACGGAGAACTAAATTTTCCATCCGTTCTATACGTTTCTTGTCCGTTCCTTGTCCGGTGATGTACGTTGTTCTATGTCTTGTACATGAAGCAATGGAGAGGACTTTCATCACCGGATAATTTAATTTCGCAAATTGTCTATTCGTTAGGCATACGTTTCCGATATCCGTTGATATCTGACCGGGCCATAAATTTGCAATAAGTCAATTTGTTGATTGTGTTTACATATCTAGGGGCACACAGGTCAAAGTGGCAGGCCTGGTCAGGCTGGTGATCCAGGATTACCCGTAAGTTCAAACTTTATTTAACTTTCTTCTTTTGTATAATCATTGTTCAATCTCCCATCTCGTCATCTTGGACTCAGTGTGGCAAGATTGGTAGAGCGCGCACTTTCTGATTGTGATATCTCAAGTTCGAACCCTGTGTATGCTCACCTGCATTTGTCCTTCAACAGGACAATTAATCCGCAATTGTTGCTCGATCTCCCCAGGTATATAAATGGGTACCATGGTCGGGTGTTAATGAGCCTTCGCACCATTGGCAGCATATGGCTAGTATGCTCCCCAGGGAGTTGAGAAAGTATGCAATATTGTGTAGGTTTGAACTGTACCCGATGACCATGGGTAATTATAATAAATTGTGCACAGAAACCCTGTATTAAGCACTATAAAAATGCAAGCTATCATTTGTATTATTATTATCTTAAGTCTAGCTCTTATCTATCTTCTGTCCAGTATGTAAATGGTTCGTGCTCTTTCAATATATGCATCATTTTACTCATTTGTTGTTCATTGTAAGTATTCACTTACTAATAGTGAGGTTCATTTCAACTAAATTTCTTTTTGGAATTGTGTTAATGATTATTATATCTATTTGATATGTTTATTTTGTTGGAAATGTAAATATATTGATATTGAAATAATGATGAGAATCTTTTCTTTTTATACCATGCAGGGTCTGGCCGGTATACCAGGGGAGAAAGGACCATCTGGTAACCCGGGGCAACTGGTAAGTGGAAGATCTTCTATCTTTATACTAGTCGGATGATTTTTAAGTTAATTTTACGATGGAATGTTTTTTTGTGCCCTAGCGTAATGATAGTTAAAAACACTGTTTTTTTGCATGATTTTGGTACCTGATCATATTCTTAATAGTCGTAACTCACTTTTAGTCTCTTCCGACCATCAAGTTGCAATACGCATGCATAAAACCGCGCGCGTACGCGCAGAATATGTATTGTATTATGATTATTTTAGTTTGTAAGTGAAGTGGAAAAAAGAAGACAAAGTTATGTCGCTACATGTTTTTGTTTTTTGTTTTGTTTGTTTGTATAATTCAGTTAATATCATACAATATTGTCGAGTATGTATAATTATGTTGATGCCAAGCTACACATCAGTGGCGGGAGTCCCAATGTGAGAGCAGGCACCAGACATACATGTAGTAGGAGTGAGTTTTGTTTATTTTGTATTGTATTATGATTATTTCAGAAGACAAAGGTATACCATGTATTATGTATTTGCACTAACATGCACAAAATAAGCCCACTGAATGTTTGCACTAATTTGTTTAAGAATTACTTTATTAAGAAGTAGGAAACAAAAAATGCATATTGCGATAATTCATTAGTAGCTTTAAAATAGTGTTTATTTATGAATATATTTGTTTTGTTTGATTTCGCTTTATTATTATACTATTATAATTACGTGTTGTAAGAGGATCGTTTTGACCATAAGAGGCCCACTTCCACATATGTGGCGGGAGTCCCGATGTGAGAGGTGGGCTTTGTTATTGAAATAAGGAAAATTGTTATATTTTTGTATATAAAAGTAATATTCATAATAAGGTAGGAGAAAAGAAAAGAAATGAAATATCGCAATATTTTTAGCGGTGCCATATAAATAATTTGTTGATGATATATAAAATTGTATAATACTTTAAAAATATGTGAAGATGAAATCAATAGAAAAGCAATTGGCAACAATAGTCAGATTTGACTGATTGCCACCAAACTAAACAACAACAACAACAGAAGCACGCACGCACAATTTAAAATTGCTCAAAATCGTCTCCAAATAATTTTGTATATGTTTTAGGCCATTTTGAGCATTTCTTTAAAAATCGCACTTCAAATCACCATCACAACAGCCCACCTATACTTGTTCCATGACAAGTATCACATATCTAGTTTTGTTTGTATTGGCGTTGATCCTTACATAAAACCTTTTGTTCATGGGGGGATGAATGAATAGATCATCCCCCTGATGAATAGGTATCAATTACAGATTAACGCCCATGCAACAAGCACTTAGAGGTTCTATTGCAATTTGTGCTCTTCAAATATCTATTATTATCATAATTCTTATTATTATTATCAATTAAAAGTATTGAATATATTAAAATTATATTAAAGCCCTGGTCACACCAAACTTGTCATGACCTGCAGGTCAACAATAGGAATTTTGAGATTTGCATGTTCACTAGTAAACTTCTTCTTCTTCTAGATACTATTATGTTAATGATAATAACTTTCATTACGTTTGTTGAAAGTAGATGAAGATTCTATCAATAATTTGTAATCTTTTTCATTTAAATTTCTCCCCCCCCCCCCCCCCCCAACCAGGGACCTACCGGCGTAGCAGGACCATTAGGGAATCCAGGTGACCAGGTATGATAATAGTATATCAAATGTGATATAATAATTAATGTAATACTAATATCAGGCTATAGTTCATCCATACTTGGACAAAGCCCTCCTCATAACATGAGGTATTTTTGCCATATACTGACGCGTTGGCAAGGCGTGTAGTCAGTAGGGCAAGCAACTGATGATCGAGTCCTCCCACCCGTGCACAACCTAAAAACACCTTAAATGTGATATATCTTGGTATATATTAGGCTTTTTCTTTAGCAGGTTAATACTGTGCCCATGTGTTAAAAGGTTTGAATTCTACTACTTAGTTCCATGATAAACCCTTTTTTGTCTTTTTGTTTTGTTATGTCTTGTTATATATCTTCAAATAATATATTTCATTTATGCTGATGCAGTTATGCATTACAAACTGGCCACAAATATTATTGGTTCAACCAAAACATTTTCCAGGATATGTAACATTAATGTTGTGTTGTTTGTTATTATCATACAGGGCGGACGAGGACCAAAGGGAAATAGAGGAGAGAAAGGATCAAGGGTAAGACAGTAATTTTGTTATAATTAAAGGGGTAGTACAGTTTTGGTAAGGCTGGACTTTAGTAACCAAAACCTGCGCAGTAACATTAAAAACTAATAGTTATAACTTCACCATGCTCGAAAGGTATACAAAATTACAAACGACTAAGTAAAAAGCCTGTTATCATCCAAAAAGAGCCATTAAAAGACAAGAGGGCGCTCTCTAAAAAGGCATTGGTTTAACCATTTTCATACAAAATTATGCATGTGATGTTTTGTTGAAATAATGATTAAAGAGAGAGAGATCATCAACAACTATTTAAAAACCGCTTTTGAAAATTTTTGAAAAAGTGTAGGCATTTTTAATTATTTATTTTTAAATCATCGAATAAATTTGGGGCCCAAATTTATTACGATCGGATATATTTTCATTACCTCACAAAAAAAAATTGTGTTGTGCAGCGCCCTCTCTACCAAAACTGAACTACCCCTTTAAACTATTTATTTGAAATAATTTCTACGAAAAGCTGCATCACTTTGGTGATCCCTCGCACATATCCCTAAGTTGATTCCTAATCCTTCTGATTTTTGTCAAATTTATAATAGCTGCTGACCTTACGGGCATTAAAAGGGTTTCAGGGATGGACACAGCACCAGGGCTTTTTATAGCTCAGCTGGTAGAGCACCGGTCTAGCAATTCTGAGGTCTCGGGTTAGAATCCTGGAGAAACCATATTTTCTTTGCTCTATTTCATTTATATTATAGCTTTCTGGTCAGTTTCCCTATATGTGTGAAATAATTATACTATGTGTACATGATGAAAGAAAGACATCAAATACCATCATATTTAAATGATAACCCTTATTTTCAGATTTTTAGGAGCAATGTTCTTATGTGACTATAGTGGTATTTGTTTGATGAACAATAAAGTGGACTAATTTTGACTCCTTTTCTCTTGATATTTATTTCTAGGGGAAAAGGGGACATTCAGGAGTTACTGGTGAAGCAGGCCCCATTGGACCTCCGGTAAGTAGCTAAATGCCATTTTATCGAGGAATATAATTAGTAAAGAATTGAATTAACTAATTTAAAATGCACATTATTCTACCATTTTAGGGGTTTTACTACTTGTGTGTACTATTTTGAAGAGTTTGTGTTGGTTTGCACTTGATCCAAATTGTATTAGAATTTGAACATATTTAGCAGAATTGTGATTATTTTGATAGAAATGCATTGCATTAATACTGAAACAAAAAAATGTGTAAGCTGTTTTATAGTTACTCCATAATATGTTGTGCCAACAAGTGGTGGGTTGTGGTATATCCTGTCATATAAATATATGTAAATATATTATTTCATACAGGGACTCGATGGACAAATTGGACTACCAGGACCACAAGGACAGATAGGACTTCTGGTAAGAAATGTTGGAACAGCATGATTTGATGTGTGTATATAAGTAAAATTCGAATCTGTTTAAGTTTACTGTGTAATATTTTTAAGAATTGTTTAATGTTAAAAGTTTTAACTAATACAAAGTCTAAGAGAAATGTGAAATGAATCTCTTAATTTTTGCCTTCATTGTAGTTTATATTGCTACCTTAAACAGACTATAAAACTACAAGTGTTAGTATGACCTATTTCAAAAAAAGCATTTGCAATCATAATGAAAATTGCTACATAATGAATTATATTTAATTTTGATTATTGCGAATCATTTTTTTCAGGGTTTACCAGGAATTCCTGGCGAAATGGGTCTACATGGACCAAAAGGTGACAAGGGTGACCAAGGGATCGTGGGACTGGAGGGACCAGAAGGGGATCGGGGGGAAAGGGTAAGCCACTCATATACCATAATAATGATAATAATAACATCAACAACCACAACAGCAAAAGTGGTAGTAGTAATCAATGATAATAAACATGATGATGAAGAAGATAAGAAGAAAAAGGGGAAGAAGAAGAAGAAGAAGAAGAAGAAGAAGAAGAAGAAGAAGAAGAAGAAGAAGAAGAAGAAGAAGAAGAAGAAGAAGAAGAAGAAGAAGAAGAAGAAGAAGAAGAAGAAGAAGAAGAAGAAGAAGAAGAAGAAGAAGAAGAAGAAGAGAAGAAGAAGAAGAAGAA